>PNEQ01031592.1:0-17196 GCA_003012365.1 Medauroidea extradentata
GGTCGAGTTCGTCATATGTTCTTTCACTAATGTTGTATTCAAATACGAAAATACACGGAACTACGTACAATAAATCGCTACCAACCATACAAGCAGTAAAGTAACTCTTGTTAGTGGTGATGTATATGCAGTAACGGCTAGTGATTTTTTTCAAAGGTTAAATCTTTAGTGCTCACTTTATTCCGAATGGCCTATAAGAATATTCATAGTATACTGACCAAACTATTGATTTTGAAGACATAGTTTATTGATGAAAAATATTTCTGTAGAAGTCTGAAGTTGTTGTATGTAAAGAAAATTGTAGTTTGCTGTCTTTGAAACGTTCCGTTTTTGGTTAGATTAAGGTTAGGTATGTTGGCTAGGCTAGGTTATTAAGTGTTTCATTTTTGTTTGGTTAAATTGTGTATGTAAGGTTAGGTTAAGTCACCTAACGAAAATGGAAAAAATTAAGGCTAAAATTACCTAACCTAAACTAACTTTCCCTAACATAACCTAACCCAATAAAAAACGTAAAATTTAAAAGTAAGGAAAACAGGATTTTCTTTACATTTAGCATCTATAGAAACATTTTTCATAATAAACTATGAGAATAAAATGAATAGTTTAGCAGGTATGCAATGAGTAGTTAGTCTTAATATTTACCAGAGAATGTAGTACCTCAACTTTGAATTTAAAATGTTTTGTTGTCATTCAGTGCATAGCATCAGTGTTTCATTATATACATTTTATTTACTAATTTTCAGGATATAACATTCAGGCAATTGATTTTGAACTTGTCTTCCTTAAAATTTTTTCCATAATACTGGGTCACTTATGTTACTCTAAACCAACAGCTTATGTAAATCAGCAGCTTGAATACTGGACCAACAGCAGGTCGCTGACTACCACATACTTCAAACGTGCTGTAGTGCATAGGGATTTTTTTTTTTTATTAGAGAAAGAAACTATACCAACATGTGCCCATTGTGCCAACGTATGTGTAGAAAACTCACAGAATTCTTTAGCCTGAAAATCTAGATCAGGTGTTTCGCAAACATGGCAAGTAGACTACGATTCTATAAATGCCTATAGTGTTATTTGGTCACCTTTGATTACTTGTAGGTTCACTTTGTCACTTTTTAGTCACTTAATCAACCACATTTTAGTCACTTTTTCTACCAGAGTGGCCACATTTGTCACTATTTTGTAAGTGTTACACCACTTTGAGGTCTGTTAGTGCGATCTCCATTTTCCCTTTGGATTAAGCGATTTTCTCTGCAGCGTAACAAGACATATACTGAAATAAATGGCAACCATGTACCAAGAAAATGAGGGACCTTGTAAATGTTAGTCGCTCATTTGCCGCTGCCAGTGCAGGTGGTTGTCAAAAATTATTTTCAGGGTGCAGTTATCTCTCACTTCCCACCTTTCAGTTGAAGTAATCACGTTACGATGCACAGTTTGTCAGTTGTCGTGACTCATGAACTCTTGATGCACTCGTCCGGAAAAATGACTTCTATTGCGATGCCACCCACAAATTTATTAGATTTCTTGACTACGACAGCATAGACGTGTTCTTGGAGAAAAAATAACAAGAATGGAACTGTACAAATTTATATATGTGTCTCATTTACATAAAACTTTTTTTAAGTAATAAGTCTATTGTGTGTATAGCATGTTAAAATAAAATGTGCTATAAATTGCTATTGCAAAGTTACAGTTTTAAATAAGAAAACTATTTTTGTAATGTCACATTAAATTAATATAAATTATTTAAGTGGTACGAATGTGGTTCAGAACAGTTATTTAGTAACTTATTTAATAGTATCCAAGAGTAACAAAATCAAATTATGAACATATTAATTCCCCTATGGTAAAGTACGTTACGTATTTCATTTTAGCTAAATACTAGCAATAAACTTTGTTACTTTAAAGATTCTTGTAAGCAATCTTAGTAGCCACTAGTGCTAAAGTAACTTGCAACTACGAACCTTCTAGTTCAAATACTCTGCAAAACATGAACATAAGAGCATTTATGCTTGGAAATTAGGCGGCCTCCTTTTAACATATTAGACGCAGACGTAAATAAGATATAGTTACAAAGTGCCAAGCTAAACAGTAATTATATTTGATATTTATAGAAAGTAAAAACATGCAGAAGAAATCAAAAAAGGGCTATTTTTCATTTTTATTTTCTGGTATACAGAATTAAGGTAGGCGTTACCACAGAGCAAGTAGAGAGGCGATGGATTGAGTCGAATCACTAAATTGAGCAGCAAAAGGTAATTTGGTCGTAAATGTAGTACCAACCAAATAAATATAATGTTGTGAGCCGTGACTGTCTGGCTGGGCGGTGTAGTACGATACTGTGGTGGCGGAGCTAGGACACCCCGCTTCCCACCCACTCCTTGGCGCTGTGGCTGTCGGGCAGAGCGACGAAATACAATACAGTGGAGGCAGCGCTAAAATACCTCCTCGGGTGCTGGATGGATTGTACTATTTCACGATAACAACCTTCATGCCACTGTAATCAGAGAGCAGTGTAAGACAATATAGCAGCGGCACTAACAAAGAGGTTCTGCGTACATTGTGTCGCCCATGTGCGGTGGCGACCACCTGCACCCAATATCGGGTAACCGAGGGAGATATTGTGATCTGGAATGTTCCTGTTCCTTCTTTATCTCTCAGGGTGGTGCTTGACTTTGAAGCGATGCCTTTCCAGGAGGTTGGAGAACAGAGACTGGCCGAGATAATTCGAGATGTAGGTGTGGTTATATAAGGGGGAGCTGCAGCAGGAGCAGGAGAGTTTTGGCTGGCAGGTGCCTGGTGCGATCTCAAGTGATAGTGACAAGTATTGGGTTGCAACGACTGTTCGAGGGTGTCCAGCAAGTGGGACCGCAGCAAGTAGTAGGAAGGTGTTTCTAGGCCAGAAAAGATTCTTCGGTATACTTTCATTGGGTCCACCATTGTGAGTGACTAGTAACCTTTCCATATACAGAGAACTTATGTACTGTAGATGCATTTTTTTATCCTTTATGTAAATAGTAGTTATTTGTTCTGTTTGACATTTACTGTAGTAAATCATTATGGACATAGGTTTTTTTTGTATATACAGTTGTAAATAAACTAGGTTAGCTTTATTTTCTTTATTTTGTCAGAGACCTCCATCCCCAAATGTACCTAGCCCGCAACTTGTAACAATAAATTATGAAATCGTTGACTAAAAATGATGGTTGGCTACACTGCGGTTACGATTTGGCGTCTGTGTTGAAGATTACTGGCTATTATTTTTTTGTCTTGTAGAGGGGGAGGCGATGATTGGGTTTGAGGTTAAGTTTTCTTGTACGTAGTTTTAAGGTTATTTTTTATTTAAAACTTTGGGGTATTTATTTATTGAACATGCGAAATGTTCCGGTTTATCGCCCGAGTTTTTTATTTATTAATTTTTTTAGTCATGTGCGGGAAAGTGATACTTTCAAAACTTCGTAAATAAATTACATTATCGTGCCGTACAAAACTTGCATCATCCCATGGCGTGATTATTGTATTGCTTCAGAATATATGACGGATCACAATTCAACATTTAACACCAAAAAAATCGACCTTAAAACCTAACAAACATCTTGTCCGGCTACTTATTTAAAACTGGGGACAAATTAAAGTGTATACCACGAAAGTTACAAGGGGAACGTAACAACACAGGGGTAGAGCAAAATTCGCTTAACTAAAATAACTAACTTCAAAAACAAATACCATAAAATATCTTAAAGAACTCAGAAAACTGCGAGAGGAATTTATTCAATGACTGGGAATACGGATATTAGCTATCTCCGTGTACAGGAAGTAGGCATATGGGAATTTTAAAAACTTAACTACCACTTAACTTAGAACACCAGCATTTCCACACGACGCTTTCCTTTACAACCAAACATTTAATAATTGAATCAAAACAAAATTACAATGAAATAGGAACTTTGGTTTCAACATGTAAGTTCCATTAAAAAGAATTATAAAATATTTAACAATTTGAATGAATAACAACCTTTATCTTGGATTATTTTAAAATCAATGTCAACTCTAAATCCGAAGTTACAAATTAAACAAATTAAAACAATTTTTTGAACTAAGGTACAGACGAAAGGTCTGTGGACTGGTTCGCGGCCTTGGTGTTCCCGAGTTAAGGCTTCTATTTAAACATTATTTACTCTACGGTTTACATTAACATTACTGGATTTTCTTACAACTACTACTTGATCTAGATGTTCGGGTGGGGCAGGAGCCCCACCCAGCAGTGACTTACTTACTTTAGCTCTCTTGGTGAAGTCGACTCGCAGGAAACGTCTCTCTCTGGCAATGATCTAGACTACAATGACCACGCACCTAGACGACCAACGCCCTAAAACCGCACCGCCCCTCCTACGACGCGGCACGACCAGTCAGCGAAAACCCGCCTATAATTGGCGCACCACCAGAGTGTTTACCCCGGTAACACCCCAATTTCGCAGCAAGAGTTAAACCGAGCGCTTCCAAAACTGCAAACTATCGCAGCAACGACACCAGGTCTGCAGCCCCGGCCGCATGTCGCAACAATTGGTCAGCAGTGGCCCGCTTCTGACGAAACTCTATTGTAACAGACGACCCACGCTTCTCGGTTAATTTAATTTAAGCAAAGTTCGGCGCAACTCGCCTGCGAAAATAAAACTCAAAAATTTAGCTTCGCGACAATATTTTCTGGCGACGATAACAAGAAACGTGACATTACGAAAACGGTAAAAGTACATTGCGAAAACTATAGAAACATCACATTTGGGTGTAATTATATACAACACAAATGCTGAAAACTAAAATAAACTACGAAAAAGTCTTGAAAGGCAACAGTTACAGAAAGCATACTTTGAAACGACATAACCTTCGATTCTCGTTACACATTTCCCGCCCTTTAAACAAACCTAACTAAATTACAATGATTGCATTTCTCACTCGCCCATTCAAGAATAAATTAACACAATTCACAAACAAAATAATAATAAAATGAAGCATGCAGTACAAAATTTACGGTAGGTATATAAAACACAGTCGTAACACAACTTCAAAATCCGGTCATTTTCGTTAATTCTTTTAACGTCATACTCTTACAAATTTTAGTAGCGTATTAGAGAAATAATGTAGCACGTTTTGTACAGCACGCAAACACAAGTTACAAGTTTTCAGCTGTACTCTTTTCTCACACAACAGGAGGCATAAACACGGTTGTGTAAAACAAAGTGGTTAACAGGAAAAGGAAGAACTAGCTAACAACTGTGCAACGAAAAATATTGAGCACAGCTACGTAATAGTTAACGAGAAATTGTCGTTTAATGCAATAGTTAATGAGAAATTGTCATTTAATGCCTTATAAAACTACTTTTCAAACATGTAAATATGTTAAGTTTCTGTGTAAAAATATCGAGCAGTTCATTAGTTTAAAGTTTCAAAAACCTATAATGTTGAATTTGGTTTGAGTGTTGGCAACGGCTGTGCGCCCAAAATAATTAGTTACCCAAAGCGCCCTATAGTGTGTCAGCCCCCTAGATGTTACATAACTGCCAACTGTTCCAATTTCCCTATACAGTATATAATTTTATGTCCTATTATCAGTGCGCTCGTGGCTTTGCTAGCATGCGTTACTCGGAGCAGATAATATTTACTTTAGTTGAACAACCTCTTTGTACACAAGATAGGTAGGATAAAGTAGCTGAATCTGTCCACCCAAAAATCAGTCTTAAGTTTGTTCCTGTCACTAAGAACGTCTTCACCTGGGCCTTATTTATAGTCACAGCAAAGTTGACGTTATGGGATAATTACAGACTCATTAATGTAAGAGGGTAACCAAATGAAATATGTAGTTTACATGGTATTAAGACTGATTTCCCCTAAGCACAACTGTTGGAAATGCTGGCCTCGGTAACATATGTGTTTGTCAAAACCTTCACTTAAAGATAACTAGCATTAGGGAGTTTTGGCAGGATAATGTTTTGCTGATATATAAATGTATTGGTGCCCCTTCCTTGAGATTAGTGAGATGGTGTACGTAGACTGATGCTGTCGAGGAACTAGGACATTTTTTTTAGTCCATTGAGAGTCGTAAAACAATATATCACTGTAATTTTAAAAATAAAATATAAATTAAATTAGTATTTGGCTCATAGATGTTGTACAACACCACGTGTCCATAGAACTGTAGAATGTAATTCTTGTATAATTTATTTCACACTAGTCGTACTGTACTTGCTATTCGGATCGTCTGTCACAAACTAAGTTTTCATCTTAATTAAGTTATAAAATAAAAACTTGCATTACTTTTTTAGGTACTTATGTAACTAATTCTGACACGAACACCACCTCAATACGTATTTCTACTGGTTAGATAAGTAACATCGCTGATAGAAAACAAATTTAATACCTATTCATCCCTTTACGTGTCGAATTTCGAAAAATCTAAATTTCACACCTTCAATTGTTCAAGTATCCAAGTGAAGTGAAAATCATGATAGCTCATTCAGGCAAAGCAAAATGAAACATTCATGATTATTACATATTACCCCTGTAAAGTACTGAGAGTTTAAGTTTTGAAAAATCTTGTAACGTCTTTGCAGCCATTTTCCTAATCTTCATCCTTAAGCAAAAGTAAACTGAATACCTCGATGGGTTCAATATATATAGAAGATTTATCTAAAACACATTCCAGGGTCTTTTCACCTCCTAAGAGACTGAAATTCAAAAACCCTTCAATTACATTTTTAGGCTTCTTTACTGGTATCTTTTGAACGTGAAAAACATGACTATAGCTTGCTGGGTTCAAGATATATTGTTGATTAATTGAAAACACATTTCAGCATCTTTCACTCCTTTTCATTTCCTTAGGTGGGGAGTTCTAAATTCGTGAAACTGCTTTTCAGGTATTTGAGTATGCATCACTGTTAAACAAAAATCATGTCGCTATATAAAAGATCAATGTTGTTGATACATATTGATTGTGAATCAAAAGCGTATTTTACCCTTTGTTTTACCTCTTTGGGGTCGAATTCGGAAAATATGTTTGAATTGTATTTTGGATATTTACATAAGCATTAATCTAAAGCAAAAAGCACTTTGATATATTGATAGACAGATATAGAGGGATAATCAAACATATCTTTCACGTATTTTCACCCCCTTAATTATAGACTTTCAAAACATTTTAGAGTCCTGTCATAGCCATTTGTATACGTAACTAATTGAAGTTAAAATCGCAACGCTAGCCAATTGTGTTCTGTTGATATAGATCCTTCATAAAAACATATTTTCCCCATTTTTACTGCTTGGGGGTCGATTTTCAAAAAAATCCTAAAACAAATTTTAGGGTACATTTACGTAACATTTTGCAGTGAATACCTACTCACTGTTCCAAAGAATTCTATAGTTATTAATAATTAATCGAAAGCACATTTAAGGTATTTTCACCCATTGAAGTAAAAGTCATGACGATAGGTTATCGGGTACGAGCTATGTAGGTGAATCTTGTAGAACACATGTTACCCCTTTTTATGCCCTTATGGGGACCAATTTCGAAAAATTCCTTCTTAGTGCTAGCCTACGACCTAAAGGGAACCCACACAAAAATTTGACGTTTCTAGGTCCAGTAGTTTGGGCTGCTGTTTGATATGTCAGTCAGTCATTTAGTCATCTGGGTTCTCTTTCATACATAGAGATTATAGTATTGTAAAAATTGCCTTGGTTCTTTTACAGAAAATTGTTTAACTTTTTTTATTTTGGCGTGATTTTATTTTACGACACATGTATGGCTTTGGGCTGTGGTTGTTTGTGGTTACATTGTACAGCAATTGCCAGTGGAAACTTTTTGCTCCAGAGGAATGCCGAAGATAGCGAGAGTTTTTCTATGATACATGTATAGTTTCGGGCCATGGTTCATGGTTGCGTTGCCGGTTGCATGGCATTTGGCAGTGGAAAATTTCTGTACCTGAGGAATGGCGAAGATAGGATGATAGCCTATCAATAGAAAAATATTGAGACGCAAAAGTTTGAAAGGTGGCACCAGGGTTCACTTTGTAAAAGTATGAAATGTTCCAACTCTTTATAGGTACGTTATTTGAGTTTTGTCTTTCGTTAATACAGTTTTTACATAAACTAACTAAATCAACTACACTTTACATGAACGAATGTGGTCTTACTAGACTTAAAAACTTTAGTTAAGGCTGTTCCAGATGCTAGCATTAAAGATATGGTGAAAGTGGATTTGTAGCACACACAACCTAAGTAAGATAGAAATGTGAAATAAACGGCAAATTCAAGATATTTACAACATGATTCCGGCTACACAGGCAAAATTTTGTTTTTTCAAGGCAAACTATTTTTTCCCTATTTTTTAAAATTATAAGAACCTCATAACTAACAGGCTATTAAATGTATGTAATATTTGTTTCAATAACTAGTTTTATCGAGAAAAATGCATCAGAAAAGTCAGCGAGGGTATATATGTAGCTTTAACACTGTGTAAACTATAAGAAAAATAAAAAATTGTCGAGGTCATTGCGGCCGGCGTGCCTGGGAAGCCGTGTGGCAGACACTCATGTGGAGTCGGACAGAGACGAGTCAGCCCACACAGGGTTGCCATATACACAGCAAGCACTCAACATGCGCGCCCTGCATCCGTTCGGTCCGTGAGAAGTTTCTCCGCGGAAAATACGTTCTGGCAAACAAGTCTGTGAGGAAGAAGATGGGTTGAGTTCTTGCTGCAAAAAGGTCTAAATATGACAGTTTATTGAAGTGATGTGTGTTAAGAAATTGTAGGTCTACTTATTGAACTCTCACAGAGTGCAATCACTTAGTGACATTAATAATTATTCTTTTGAGTGACCATTAAAAACCTTGTCAGTCTCATACCAAATGTTATACTTGATTTTTAATCTGGCAAGACATTTACGTAGTAGATATGGGAAATGTTGGTAGCTTAACAGCTTATGTTTTAGAACCGATGAGAATGAATGATGTGAATGTAAGAAAAGGAAAAATTGGAGACCTTCGAGAAAATCCGCTGACCAGTGCCATAGCTCAGCATGGTTTTCACATGCCAAAAATTGGGGTTCACTCGCTGGGAATCGAACCTGGATATGGATCGCCATGGCGGGAAATGGAGAGATTTTGGCGGCTCGTAAGCAGTATAATTAAGAGCCAATGATGGTTAATGTTGTGAATATGGATCAGCGCCAGTATGTAAGGGCGTAGGAAATGGGAGCACTCCGAGAAAACCTACCAACCAACTACATCATTCACCACGATTCCCATTGCCAAAATTCCTTAGTTATCTGGCCTGGAATTAAACCTGGACTGACTTTGTGGGAAGCGGGCAATGTGACCGCTTCACCGCCGCTATTCCAAGATAAATAGTAAAATAATCGAGGAAATAAATACTTTATTTTGCTCTTTGAATCACATCCAAATACGTGATACATGGCCGAGACAGCGAAAAGAAACAGATTACTACTGTAAGTCGTTTTTTGCTGTCAGCGGTAGTATAAACAAAGTGTAATCAATATGACTGTAAAAATAAAGAAAATGAGTCAATCGAGTCAACAAAATATTATCCCCCCCACCCCCGAGCGATAATGTGTATAGTAGCAAGCACTGTCTATATTGCTGGTTATCTGTGGCCTTGGTACCAACTGAACATTGGACACAATCAGCTGGCTTCACATTAATTCTACTAATAAACAAAAAGAGCTACGGTACTCAACAACAAACCTACGCCCAGTTTCATGATAGTAAAGAAGGTAAACTTTACAGAGAAAAACAGGTCTTCGTTTACACGTACTTTGTATTTTTATATTTCCTTGAAAATAATAACGAATAAATACAATGAGACCTTACTACCTACTGAATATAAAAAATTTAATAACATTCCATAGAGTATTAAACAATTACACGAAAACACCAACGTGGTCACTGTGTAATAATCAGTCAATTTATAAATTCCGTAATATTCACGTGATTAAAAGAAACATTAAAATTAAACCGTCCAATTGGAAGTGATACACATTAATGACTCTAGAGTCTACGAAATGTGAGACAAGTTTATTATGGAGTATCAACTGGAACGAATGGCTAGATAAACAGGGTATCGTCGTGAAAACTCGTCAATTGAATGCGTCGTCCAAGCATAATTTCCACATGCTAAAATATGACAGATTTATTCAGGTATCTAACCGGAATGATACTGATAAGGGATTAACACTCTAGCCCCTGGACCACTATGGCTCCATTAATTTTTCAAGCGTGTCCTGTCAGTAATAAACTAATGGTAATAAATTAAACGAGTATTGGAGCATATTCTGTTTTCGATTTGTTTAACTGCATTGTCTGTATTAGTAACTCATAAGTGCTTAAACTTTTGTTTCCAAAAGTGCTGCCAAACTTTATCGCTGTTGAGAACCGTATACGTTCATAAGCTGCCAAATTTAGAACTTTATTCAAAGTTTTTAATGTGGCCCCAACTTAATTTTGCAATTATTGAAATCGGCAGGCAATCATAACTTAGTCATTTATATTGAAAAAGTATGGTTATATTTGAACTTGGTATGAATTGTGACATGTCCATTCATACAAGTTAACTTTTTTCGGGGATCTCTCGTTCCCCCAGCCATTCCATTCCGACATTTCTCCACTCACCAGCGCTGAAGATCTATATGTTAAGCGCTGACGAAAATCTCTCACTCACTTACTCACTGAATAAGGTCAAAAGGAGGGAAAATCTGATGCCAAATGTATATACAAATAAAAATAATTGTAAATTAACTTTTTCGTGTTGTGCTACACATGTTGAGGATATACAGGCAGTATCTAAATTTGTCCAACTGTGGCAGGTGGAAAAAATTAGTTAAAATTGTAGAGAACACTTTGTGAGTAAATTAAATAATACGGAAGAAACAGCGTTTGTAAAATGAATTTTAAACATGTATTTTTACAAAATATCGGAAATTAAATAACGTAAAATAACCAAACTCAGAACATTTATTTATCATATTGACGATCCAGTACCGGCCTTTCAAGTTCAAAACACACATGAAGTTACTACTGCAGCAATAGTATTGCGAGCTCATTAACATAATTACGGTACATGTTGTTTACAGTGAAGGTCCATCATCTAATATCTGCAGAGAGCTCACAAGTCCGCAGTCTAGGTTCCGTACTGCTGGACTGAATTTCCAATTGTGATTTGAATGAAAACGATAGGTCCTAGACAGTTGCAACAACAGGACTATTTTTGTTACGTATGCCATATTATTCAATAAACCTTTTTTTGTAGAGCGCATTGAAAAATATGAGAATTTATGGGAAGGAAAGATGTTGCCGCTGCTCCGTCGGTTTTATCTGGAATGTAAACTTCCAGAAATAGTCGATGGAAGGATTCCTAGAAAACTTTTTGCTAGGCAGCCTGCTTACATATTGCAAGCGAGAGAAAAAATGAATTGCAATAAAATAAAAAGAGGAAACTGCTAGCTTAAAATGTTTTTACCTTTTTTTTTATTATTATAAATACATGAAGTGTCAATGAAAACCTGTTATTTTTATTAAATAAGAAAATTTTGTATGTGGTTACAGTTCACTAATATTACTAACATGTTAGACGAAATTGCTGTCAGCGGCCGACATGTTTTGCGAATCAATTTTTGGTGGGCAAGAGACTGTGTGTTCCTATTTACTTCAGATCCGTGATTGATAAAAACTCACGTGTATTACTTTAGAATTAGCTCAGGATGCGTTAAAAATATAACAAAGTAAATTAATTCGCAAATCATTCGGCCATAAATGATTGCATTTTGTAGTTTTTTTTTTTTTCTTTTTTTTTTGGGGGGGGGGGGGGGGGGTGAGAGAATGTGTATAGAAGTACGCAATGAAATGCCAGCAATTTAAAATTATGTCGTTGAACAATTATTTCATTGTATTTAATTCCACTTTGTTTGTTAGCTGTGTGGTATTTGGTAGTTAAGTTTTGCTACGAAGAAAAGACCTTTTCTAGAAGGTGCATGCTGTGAGCATAAATATCAGTCCTAAATGTAATAAAAAAAACATTCAAAACCTACAGTATATACATTTAGTGTTCATAATGAGTAACTTTTTTTTTATCATTAAATTCTTTTTTAATTTTTACATAGGGCATATGTTGAAGTTGCCTCTCCAATTATTGAAAATATATTTTCACAAAAGTAATTTTCATTTTAATGTCGTATTTGTCACACATTTATTTGCAGTTTTCTTGTATAGCTAATTTGTTTCATAAACAAATTTCGAGCTGTTGTCTGATATTGCCACCATTGTTTAAAGTGTTTGTGTTTCTTTCTGTTTCATTTCTACGAGTGTAACTACTATTGAAAGGTGACCAACCATGCTCTGAAAAATTGAAAATGCTGTAAATACTGTAAACATATTTAAAATGTGAAGACTTTTTATATAGTGATATGTAATGTCTTCACTGACATTGTTTCAGGTGTCAAAGATTATATAGAACATTTTATAATTATGCCAAATCTGAATAAAAAAATATTTAAAACCAACAAAATACATTTTCCCCCTAGATCTTGTGCCAGTAATATTGTGACTCAATGGTAACAGTACATTAGCATTGATAATGAAATCGTAACTGAAGTCATATTTATTCTTAAACGTAGGATATAATACATGTATTGAGGTGGAAACACTGGAATAAAATGACTTTTTTTTTTCCAAACAAATGACTGGGCAACGTTGAATTCGAGAGGACCCGGGTTCGATCCCTGACTTCGGCCATCCTGATTTCAGTTTTCCATGGTTTCCCGAAGTCGCTGCAGGATGATTTTCTGGGATGATTTCTTTACAGAAGACATCGCCGATTCCTCTCCCAGCTCCTGCCATTGTACAAAATTGTCTCATCTCGCTGTCGACAAGACGCAAAGCCCAGTTACTTTACCTTCCAAATGAATGAAATAAACATTGCTGAATAATACTCTCTAAAGTTAACATTTCGAAACTAAACTTAAGACTTGCATGATGACAGTCGGACGTACAGAATGAATGTTTCTTGTGAAAATACACAAAAATCATTAGTACAAGTAAGTGTGATTTGAGAATATAGGGAAGCACTTCTAAGGTATTAAGAGCCAATGACGGTAATATCGATGAATATGAAGTAGAAGCAAAACTGCAGACACGTAGCCTGAAAATAAGGGGGATTATCCGAATAAATTACCTTTCTCTATTTAAATAAATATATGTATTACAAAACTGTCATATCCCCATAATAATAACTACTGCTAATAATAGGAAACTAGATATTTTTTATATTTACAGTCTCTTAGTAGCAATTTAAAAATCAACAATAACAGTGCCTGCTACTAGATACAGTAGAACCCTCTTATAGTGTTTCCACTTATAACGTTTTCCTGGTTATAATGCTACCTTCACTTAGTCCCTAAAACTGATTTGTAATAGGAAATTACCCTGTTATAATGTTTTCCCATTTATGATGTAAACATTTTTTCAGTCCCTTGAGAAACATTATAAGAGGGTTTTACTGTATTACAAATAATGGCCCTCCTACACGCGAGTCAAAATCCTGACTACGCTCTTGCCCAGAACAGGGTGAATAGGAGGTAACCAAGGAAGACTGACAACCAATTGCATTCCCAGGCACGATTGTCACACAGGTAAATCCGAAGGTATTATCTCCTGTGTTCAATCCGACGTCGCTGCCTCCTCCCTGTACTACTGTGGCAGCACAACTATACGTTTACAATATCAGCAATCACTCACCATTTGTGTACTTTTTTGTGCAGGGAAAAATATTTACGACAATGAAATTTAGTTATTATTGCAGGGATATGCTATGTTTTGTGAAAACAAAATCAAATATAAAATTTTACGCTGTAAATGTTTTAAAATAACTACTGCCTTACTTTGAGGTTCTCTGCAGTTTTAAAATAAAACCTCACTATATATGCTATGATATTCGAAAACTATTGAACTATACTGAATTGTATTATATTTGTATTCAACTACGTTTAATATTTCATTGGCTGACCTCTACTTAGCAGTTGGTTACGCGCGGGCTTATAGTGCATTCTGAGTTCGGGTCAGTGGTAAGACAGGAATGAGAATTTGAGTTGTTTTGTCAATCTGAGTTACAAAATTGAAGCGGATACCCATCTCTTATGACCGTGCTGCTGTCGACGATGTTTATCCGGAAAAATTACTATATTTTAATTGTCTGTTTATGCCTCAAGTAGAAAAATAGTAGGTAGGAAGAATTTTCTACCTACAAAAATATTACTAATTTTTAATACGAAATTAAAAACAATTTTTTTAGCTAAGGAGGGGATGGAATTACAACCCGAAACACCCCCACCCCACCCCCCTGGCTCACCACTTGTGACAGGTTGTACTTGCAACAGGTTTTAGAACAAATTTTACAATAATTTCACCTCTGTCGAAAAGATCGAGTAAGGTTTTGTAAACGCCTAAGGTCGTGTTGAGGTGTAATCTAAGATAACACAGTAGGCACCAAGCATAAACACTGTTTACGAAACTGGATCGCCAGAGCCATATCAATATCACCACAGGCTGCCGGGCCGCTCGCCTCTTGTCGCGGCAACATTGCTATTATCTGTATACTGCTGGCCAAGAGATTCTACATAGCAATACGCCACAGCAGTAGAATCGTTACCCCCGCGCTACCTAGAGGAATAGCAGTGGCGCTACTGAGTTTGGGACATCCTTAAAATCTTAAGTCGTAAAGAGACGGAAGAACTTTACAATCAAGAGTTCTGTTGCGTACGACACTACCACCTACAACGAAGGCCTAACAACATGCTGCTCTCACTGCATTCCAGCACGCCTCTGTACGTGCCTATAAACGTCTGAACTCTGACCTGCCTACCAGATAAATCCCATCCCAGAGGAGGCGAGCTCAGATACTACTTGAAATTTTAAAAATCCAAACGAGGCAAAATATAAGAAAAAGTTACTTAGAAAAATTGTTCAAAATTAAATTATCTTTAAAATTAGTCCAAAAACAATACAAATCAGATTTAATTGACATGTTAAATTTACTGCTATTATCTTGCCTGAACTGTTAAAATTCAAATTTTGAATAAAATTTTACTGTTAATTTCTCTACTAGCTTCCCCAATTAATATGTTGGATCCCGCCGTATACATCCTTATACTTGGTTAAGTTGGCCTACTTAAATTGTTATGAGACCAAGTATGGGCTACGTGCTAGTGCGTGTCACACTATGTTGATACAAAACTGTTTTGGCAGCATTAGTGACCTTGTTTGACAATTCTCTGCAGAAAGATCTTGTCAGTGACAGAGTCCCTTTTATTGAAAAAATTTGTAAACATTATAAAAAAGTAATAATTGAGGGTTAACTAAATTTTACTGATTTTATGTATATATTCTTTTATCATCTTTGCGCTAAATTCACATTACTTATTAAATGCAATTTGTAAACAGTGAGAGAAAAGAAATATTATACAAATTTTTTTCACACTGTTAACAAATTGAATTTAACATGTAAAGCAAATAACAGGCGCAAAAATGTAAAGAATGTATGCATTAAATTGGTTCTACAAGAAAATATTTTTATTTATATTCGGAAACAAACATTATGATTTAAAAACCAAGAATTTGTATGTCAGGGGTATAGTTGAATGTTAATGCAGTAAAACTTCTATTAACAAATATTCCATTTAACGAAAAACCCTATACAACGAAATAAAGATTTGGTCCCTCCAAGCCTCCATATGAACAATGCGAATTTAACCTCCAAATATCAAAATTTATTTCGTTCAAAACTGTGATATTCTACTTGCAACAAATGGCCAATTTAAAAAAAAAAAAAACATAAATCGTATTCTACAAGCCACTATATTTTTTTCCCATACTCGTACTTAAAAATATGTGAATACCTAAATAAACAGATTCAGAAACATTATTTAAACGTAAACAACATTTCAGATCCATCGTATTATGATACACACAGTGTGTGCATGCAGCTTTTTACATAAAATAGCTTGCCAACTCGTAGCTATGACGTTAGCGCTCTTGGTAGTGGAATTCCATGCCATGGCTTCGCAGTGACAATCATGTGGAGTCCCATATTTCCGTGGTTAAAGGTGCACATTTACAATGGTGTAAGCCATCTGTAACATAGTACCACATTGTTTTTCTGTTCCATTACCTAGTTACTGATAGTCGTTTAAGAGTATGATTTATCTTCATACATGGTTGGTTGAATTTAACATGAATGCATTTCCAAACAAAGTGCCGGCAGGCAATAAGTAGAAATTTTAAAAGTTGTTGATTGAAGTGAAAAAAGTGTGTTTTAACCCATTTTACATCCAGGCATCTAGGCCTACACTACCAACCTTAATTTCCAACTACGTGAAAAGTTTAAAACAACAGTGCCTTGGTTGAGACAAATAGGAAATGTGTTGAAGTATGTAAAAATGAAGATTTGGGCAAGGAAACATTTCATTGGCTCGTGGAGGTTAAAGCATCAAACAGTAATCTTTTGGGACCTATTCTATACGAAAGAGCACTTACAATGCTCGTAGAAAATTTGCAAGCATCCAACATCATTGTAGCTGGCATTCCTAGTTAAAAAACCGCTGCAACATTAGCGCACCCTGATAACTTATTCTTGTAACCTGGCAACCTAAACGTGAAAAACTGTGTGCTGGGTATACCACATTCACCGCATAAGCGTAGCATATTTTTTGCCAAATTTAATGTAAATATCGTGTGACCATTACTCGAAGAAAATTGCTGTGGTAAATTTGTTTTAAATAACTTTTTTCAAAACTTGCCCTATTTATATTAACATAAGTCAATATTTTTGCAGAAATACATATTGACGTCTGAACTATGAAGCAAAGACTAAATTTATATACGAGACCTGACGCCGGCCTAGGGCCAGCAAGGGTCGTTAGACAATAACGTCGCCCAAATTCACGACTATGACCATATTTATGATTTAGTGTTTTGTCATTTAGTGTTTTGTATGCATGTATGTTTTCCTCCACAGGGTCATTATTTATGTGTTTTACGTATCCAATTGGTCACAACAAACATTCAAACCGCCGCCCGGAAATGTCCGAGGTTGGGCCAAGCTATTTTGAACATTTAATTCAGTAACAACGTATT
>PNEQ01031593.1:0-17199 GCA_003012365.1 Medauroidea extradentata
TAGGTGTCACTGCTCTTCCTTATAGTGTTGATGCCAGAGACTGAGGAGGCATCTAGTGCTAGATTTGAAACTATACAGCTACAGTTACGTCGCTGTACAATAGGTGTCGCTGCTCTTCCTTATAGTGTTGATGCCAGAGACTGAGGAGGCATCTAGTGGGAGATTTGAAACCATACAGCTACAGTTACGTCGCTGTTAATAGGTGTCACTGCTCTTCTAGGTGTCGCTGCTCTTCCTTATAGTGTTGATGCCAGAGATTGAGGAGGCATCTAGTGGTAGATTTGAAACTATACAGCTACAGTTACGTCGCTGTTAAATAGGTGTCACTGCTCTTCAGTATTGTGGCAATGCCAGCTCTTCCTGACCCAGACAGGATTGGTTATGTGCTGGAAGGGAAAGAGCGGAACGCTAGCTAGGCGACGCAGACGACGTTCTTTACAATCCCGTAAAAATATTTCATTCTTATTATAAATTATAGGTTTTTTAATTTTAATAAGTCCACCTGATTCATTTTCTAATAAATAGCAGTTATATTATCACAATTTTTATATTTAATTTTTTTATCGTTATCTTAATCGTATTTAGAACGCTGTATATCAATTTCATTTCTAAACTGCAACATGAAATTAATCAAGTGTATTTAAATTCTCAGTTCTTTTTGTTGACATTTAACATGGCTCATTTACGCGTAAATTACAAATAAAGGCTTAATTTGTCGAGATCTTCAAAAGAAAATCGTGCTGTAATTGGTAATTTTACTAACTATGAAACTAAAGGAATTAATGTTGATATAAGTTTTTATAAGGAAAATAATTAGTTCCTGTACGAAAACCACGAGTGTTTACAAAAGGCTAGATTCTCTGTCATTTCGCTATTAGTTTTAAGTCAGCTCTTGACCTACATACAAGCATGATCAGGAGGCAATTGTTATGCTTTTTTATATTTTTTATCGGCGTAGGTTTCTGCAAGTCACATATGTAAACGCGTGGTAAAATAGTACCCAATAATAAAGTGTATATTGGTTTGAAGTTTCTTATTTTTAAACTACTCAGGCTGATATAATTGAGTGTATAGTTATTATGTAAAGAATATTTAATAACAAATTAAAGTAATTTCAGGTCACAGCTATACTTTATCAAACTATATGTACTGAATCAATGGAAATGTGGCTATTAAATTTTCAATTTATCTCTATAAAGCGTATGAGCGTAAAAACGCAGCCTTTATCAACAAAAATCTACTTTGTAAAACACATTTCACAACCTAGGTGTTAGAAATATACGTTAAATGCAGGCACAAATAAATACTTTGAAAGAGTTACTAGCTAAAACTATTTCAATTAGGTTCGAACAAGAGTAGGCATTTGTCATTTCTAAAAACTTCCCAACCTTAGATTGCAGTACAGAGCTTATGGCGCGCGCTGTTGCCACATCTCAGCCACGCTACGAAGTTCGGGAGGTGAACTACTTCAGAATTTTGAGCTTTAAAATATTACATTCTTTATTATCCTAGTTGATATTACCAATTTTATACCATCACACTTCAAAAAATGTAATTAATGACATTTTCTATCACTTTAAATAAGAACCAATCCTCATACTTAACTGATATTAATTCACTACATGAATTGTAACGAGCACTTCATTAAGAAATTATTATCACACATATTTTATCATTATAGCTACTGCTGACAAAACGAAATATTTTTTTTCCACTACGGTAGCATCTGTCTGAAGACAAATACGTGGTTGGAGTAGTTGATAATTATGAGATTGATAATTCAAAACCAATTTCGTATGAGAATTGAAACATATGTCTTATTTTGTCACTTTTTTGGGAAGAGTCGCCCATGGCCTTTGTTAAGGAACCCCTCAAACGTTCGCCTAGAGTGATTTCGGAAAACCCATTGGAAAACCGAAATCAGGATGGTCGGAGCCGGGCATCGAAACCGGGCCCTCCCGAATGCAATGCGAGTGTTTTACCTCAGTTGCACCACCCTCGGTCATCAAACAAAAGAGAGTATATTGATAATCTGCCGTGATGTCAACTTAGGCGTATCACTTATTTCCACTATTTCTTTGATAATTATATCTTAAGCCTAAACGAGAGTACACATAAAACAGTATATTTACCATATTGTTTAATTTTTTTACTGTATATTATGTAGTTTTTCAATACTTAAGCATAAATTTGAAGGTAATTACGAATTTTCGTCCGGCAAAAACTTACCGAAACCATATAAATATTTCTGTCAATGAAACAAATTAGACAACGTAGTAAAACCTTATAAACAAACTGTATGAGAGTTTTATTTTTATATTTTCTCTGATTTAGGATTTTAAAAATAGTTGCCATACAAGAAGTAGAAATGAAGTATCATTGCCTTAAATTTGCTTACGGGAATTATTTATTGTTTATCTTTCCTTTGTGATTTCAATTTTTCATGTAAGTTTGATGTTCTGTGTTGCTATTGCTTCTTATTGTTAGCGTAAATGGTTTGTTTGAAACATCCAGTCTCTTCTAAATCTTCCTTAATGCGTTGATAGCATGTGAAAAATACTAGAATACGAACTATACAATATTACGCTCCCTTTCTCGTAGTCTACCTATATTTCGTCTTTTTACTGTTTTGCCTTCCATACAAATACATGTTAACAAAAAATTACTCACATGAAATTTTGATTCGAAATCGGTAACATACACGACAATCCGCTCGGCCGCGAGACACCGTAGTTTCACTACTGAACTAGTTTAGTACACGGGACGAAGAAAACTGCTGACTAAGTGTAGTCTGTATCTTATTTATTAACCATTCCAGACATAACGTCATAGTCAGCAAATATAAACGGGGCGTATTTTCTCTTCAGCCAACACTTCGAAGGACACTCAGCTGTCTAGTTTGTAGGGCGAGTGAACGGTGAGTGCAAGACAATAATACGCCGCACATTTCACAGTTATAAACAAGAGAACGGCTAAAGCTATTGAGATGGGGTTGCTTTTAAAAACAGATTCAGCTCATTACGAACAACTTCCTCGCTGTCATCACCCATCTAACTTGAATAGCAAAAAAGTTTCTCACTGACCAACTTTTTGATGTTTCAGTTTGTTAGAAACCGCACATAACGTTAGAACAACTAATGAAAAAAAAATTTAGCCTTCAGATTTTTTCGTTTTCGTTCAGATATATGAAATTACGCACCATTATTTAAGGATGCATGAAAACAGCACCAGGATAAAAATATTTTATTTTTTCGTTTTTCAATCCCTTAAAATGGAGTAAATTATGAACCAACTATATCACCCGATGCGCGTTTCGATTCTGTACAATATGCAAACATTTTAAAATCAAAGTTACAAAGTGAAAAATGTTAGGATTTTTGGCTACAGCGCGCACCGCAACAAGGACAGTGCAACGGCACTTACCGTGCGATGGAAAGAGAGAGCGAATGTCCATATAACCCTGTATTGCAATCTACTCGTGAGACGCTCTAGTACTTTCTTTACACAAAACAGCAATGCGCCCGCGGCTTTGCTCGCATGTGTTACTCTTAGCAGATAATATTTGCTTTAAATAAGTCTTAAGTTTGTCCCTTCCACTAACAGCGACTTCACCTGGGCCACAGACTACTCAGTTATGTCTGGGCCTTATTTACAGTCGCAGCAAAGTTAACATTGTGAGGTAATTACGACATCTAAATATAATTGGGTAATCGAATCAAATACGCCGTTTACGTGGTGTTAAGAATTATTTCCCCGAAGCACAGCCATTGGTGATGGTGTCCTCAATAAAATACTTGTTTTTCAAAACATTTACTTGAAATTAAGTGTCACTGGGCAGTTTCGGCGGGATAATGTTTTTGCAGAAATATACTTATTTGTTGCCCTAACCTTGAGGTTAGTGAGGTGGTAGGCCTATATGTATGATGACGCTGTCGAGGAACTTTAGTGGATAGTGGACTGCGAAATACATTTTTAACACTTTTGAATGACTACATCCAAATTGCACTACTTTAATCTGTCTTTCAGTTTTTTTTTGTGTCAAAATGACAAAACAGCTGCGCCACGTAACGTCGAAATTATTCATAATTTCCTAGGCTCATAGAGGTTGTACAACAACACGTCTTGATAGAACTGTAGAACGAAACTTCTGTATCATTTATTTTCCGCTGGTCGTACTTGCTTTTCGGATCGTCTGCCTTGAATGTTTACAAACTAAGTTGTCTTCGTAGTTAAATTATCTCATAAAGTAAAATACTTGCAATATTTTTTGTTAGGTATTTACGTAAGCATCATTCAGATGTGAACACCACCTCAATATCTTTACTGGTTAGATAAGTAGCATCGTTTGATAGAAAACCAATTTTATGCCTTTATCGCCCCTTTAGGTGTCGAATTTAAACAATTCTTAATTTCACACCTTAAATATTTGTTCAAGGATCCAAATGGAGTGTAAATCACAATAGCTCGGTCAGTCGAAGCGAAAATGATTACTCATTAAAAATCACATATAACCCCTGTACAGTACTGAGAGTTCGAATATTGAAAAATCATAGAACATTTTTGCGGACACTTACTTAATCATTCTGAAGAAAAATAATCTTAATATCTCGATGGGTTCGATATTATGTATCGGAGATTTATCTAAAACACATTCTAGGTGTTTTCACCTCCTAAGAGACTTAATTTCGAAAAACCCTTGAATCACATTTTAGACTACTTTACTGGTGTCTCTTGTACGTAAAAAAAGACAATAGTACGCTGAGTTCAAGATATATCGACGGTTAATTAAAAACACATTTAATCACTTTTCACGTCCTTAGGAGGGAATTTCTAAAATTCGTGAAATTACTTTTCAGTTATTTGAGTGAGCATCAATCTTAAACAAAAAAGTCAATAGATAAATATCAACGGGGTCGATATATATATATATATATATATATATATATATATATATATATATATATATATATATATATATATATATATATATATATATATATATATATATATATATATATATATATATACAGATTGTGACTTTAAAAAACATTTTACACTTTTTAACCTCTTTAGGGCCGAATCACGAACATTTATTTTAATGGTATTTTAATTTAGATTTTACATAAGACCTAAGCATCAATCTGAAGCAAAGAGCGCTTCGATATCTCGATTGGTTCGATAAATGTAAAGGAATAATCGAAAACACATTTCACGTATTTTCACCCCTTTGACTATCAAATTTCGAAATGTCTTGGGGTCCTGTTATAGTCATTTGTATACATAACCAACTGAAGTAATATCACGACGATGGTCAATAGCGTTTCAGTGATATAGACGATTCATAAAAAAACGTATTTTACCCCTTTTTACTGCTTGGGCGCCAAATTTAAAAAATCCTTAAACTACTTTTTGGGTATTTACAAAAGCAACATTTTGAAGTGAAAACCATCTCTCTATCACAGAGAATTCTTTATGTATCGATAGTTTATCGGAAACACAACTAAAGTCTTTTAACCCCCTTAAATGTTGGATTTAGAAGAATCCTGAAATTTGCTAATATGCATTTTTATGTGTTCTGTTAAAGTAAAAATAGCGAAGATAGGCCGTCGGGTTCGAGCTCTATCGATGTTTTTTCGGAAATACAATTCACCCCTTTTCACTCCCTTAGAGGTCGTATTTCAAAAACTCCCTTATTAATGCTCGCCTACGACCTAGGTCCAGTGGTTTGGGCTGTAGTTTTATACGTCAGTCAGTCAGTCAGTCAGTCAGTGTTCTCCTTTATATATAAAGATACGTATTCATATGATTTATATTTGGTAGTAAAACTGAGTAAGAATTGAAAAATGTAACATAAAACAACACTATAAATTAGTATTGTTAAACCGAATATATATATATATATATATATATATATATATATATATATATATATATATATACTGTACACACACACACAGTACTGTGAGACTAAAGGGATTTTTTTACTATTGCCTCAATAATACTATGTTATCCTTTTGTAATACCACTTCTGAAGGAGTACATTTTTTTATTGTAAACTGTAAAATATTCTAAGAAAGATATTTAGTTGCTTACAAAAACAAGCAGATAATTTTTTGAACTGGAAGGAAAGAAGTACGGCTGCTATGTTGGTCAACAAAAAACTGACAGCAAAACTCAGTTGAAGGGGATGCTCACGCTAAACTGTTAATTGTTTTGTATGGAGTATGGTTTGTTTTGTAGGCGACTATATATATATATATATATATATATATATATATATATATATATATATATATATATATATATGTGTGTGTGTGTGTGTGTGTGTGTGTGTGTGTGTGTAAAACGAAGTAATATCTCCGTAACTTAACAATAGCATTGAAGTTGTAGTTGCAATGGGTAGGGATAAAAAATTAAACTTTTTATGAAAACTAAAATAAACTGGTTTCTACAGTAACAAATACGTTTTTGTTAACTATAACAATTTTGTTAAAATATTATAATAAGTAGACTAGCCGAAATTCGAACTTGCACCCTTACCAATATAGAACGCGCAATTTTTCCCAACTTAGCCAATCGAACGTATGACGTCTATGAAACAGAAATGTGTTATAAAGCTCAGTTTAATTGATGTTACTATTTTGCTGTATTAGGGCACCCGGGTTATAGTTACATTACAATGAAAGCGTAACTCCCCCTTCCAAGGAATAATTTTGGTTTATTTTGCGCGAGTCAAAATGTTCTATCTCCTTTGAAGTTTTTAGAAAAACAATTTCAATAACACTGCAGCATCCTTGAACACAACACATTGAAGTATCATGGACTATAAGTAACAATTTCCGATAATCTCATGATTTTGGTTTTCTACAAAGTTTTACATATTTTACTTTAGTAAAAATATATAAATAGTGAGTCAAACTGAAAACATTGTAAACATTTGTCAAATTAAATGCGACAAAACAGTTTGTTTTTCACAAATTTAGAACTTTTTCCTATTACTAAATTTTACAGAAAAATTGCCAATATCATATTATACTAACTATTTACTATGATCCTTTAAAAATTATCGCTACCATATTTACAGACACAGTTTCTCTGCTAAAATAGTTTTAAATTTTGCCAAATGTAGCGGATAGACGGATAAGTTGAGAACACTGATTTACGAGGGCGTGGTACATAATTCAACGCTACAAGCATTGATATATAACTGTAGGATTCTTGAAGATAATCTGCGAAAAGTAAACAATAGCAATCCTAGACAATAGTTTTAGCCAACGTTTTAAACAAAATTGTTTCCAGTGTTACGAACTTCTCAGGCACAATCTCTGACGCCGGAACTTCGTGCATTCAACTGCGGCGCAAGAGATCACGCGTATTAAATTAGTAATTCAAGATAAATGTATTTACTCATAAAGTTGGCAAATACCATTATATAGGATTGTCAATAAGTATTTTATCCATATTGGCTTTGATAAAAGCGTAGATATCAACTGATGTTTTCAGCGTTTATTTATCTACCACGCACTCTTAACTCTTAAGTCGCCCGCCTACCGGTCGTGTGTTTGTGTGAGTGAGGCACGGTGCCAAGGGCGATGTTGACCGGCTCATCTGGTGCGGTATCGCCTCTACTGCAAGACACTGATACAACGTGCAGTGGTATCGTAGATCACTCGTCTGACTGACACTTTCAGTGGTCATCCTGTATTTTTATTGGTGGAAAGTTTTAAGCAAATTTCATTGCTAGAGCCCACGATTTTTTGGTAAGAATAATTCTGCAACAGTTTGTTTCAATGCATTACGTGCACATCTGCAGTTCTTCTTGGTTATTGGCAGAATGTAGGCATCTCTCGCTTGACTGTGCCAACAGGAACAATGTTACTGCGACACCACACGTCTGTGATTTGCGGGTAGAACCCTAGACGCTGAGAGTTATAAACAGCCAATCACTGACCATGAAGCAAGGCTGCAGATGTGCACGTAAAGCATCGAAACAAATTGTTGCAGAAATCTTTTCACCAAAAAACGTGGGCTTTATCCATTGCATGTTTTTAGAGTAGTTTCACACGAATCCTCTGAGTAACTGTTTAGATACAACATGTCAAATAAGTTGTTTTTACCCGATATGAGGGGCTCTGAATTGATTTTTACAACTGCGCGATGTTTTGAAACTACCTTTCCGTGATCGTTTGAAGTGTGTTTTCTTTTCATACATTGACACATGGGCACATGTGGAACAGTTTAGTGAAGGGACCAGCGGCGTCATTTCAGGTTTTTCTAAAGGGGGGGGGGGGGGGGCAAGATTTTGTTTTCCGGCAACAGCGACCTTGTTGCATCTTTTTTATTAATTAAGCATGTACAAATTAGATACTTTCAGGGGCGTTATTTGGGGCAAAAAAAAAAGGGGGGGGGCAAATGCCCCCCTGGATTTAGAATTTCCATTGTATGAATATATTTTTTGTATTTTTAAATTTAAGTAATGCTAACTTAAACACGTAAAACTGATGTTTTATTATTAAAGTATCTCATTTATACATGCTTAATTAATAAAAAGATGCAACAAGGTCACTGTCGCCGAAAAACAAAATCTTGCCCCCACCCTAGAAAAATCTGAAATGACGCCCCTGGATACTTTAATAATTAAACATGAGTTTATGTGCTGAAGTTAGCATTATTTAAATTTTAAAATAAAAAAAAATACTTATACACACAAAATTCTAAATCCAGGGAGGGGCATTTGCCCCCCCCCCTCAGTGGCCACAAATGACGCCCCTGGAAGAAACGTATTTACGAACCCACAGCAACACGTTTTAAACGCACTGCAGGCTGTGAGAAGCGACAGAAGGATGGCTGGCTAGGAAGGATGAAGGGGGAGGGGGGATAGTGGTACGCGGTCACACACTGTCACGTGATCACACAACCTACGCAGCAAGTATACGAGCAACTCGCATTGTCTACGCACGTACGCGCATGCGTGTCTGGTTAACCCGACCTCAGCATTCTACTCTGATCCCACGACGCTCGGGTACACCAACTCACTAAGCCCTGTCAACTCGTATATGGCGCTTACGAAAACCTTACTCGATATGCTGGACACAGTTAACATTATTCTAAAGGCGTTCGAAAATCTGGTGCGAGTACAGTCTACCTCTGTTCGTTAACTCGACCTGTGTGCCGGATCTACTGAGGCCTACCCTGCCCGGGAGCTGGTTAGCCACCGGCAGACGAAAAAAACACGAAATAACGTGTAAAAGTAACAAAACACAGGCTCACGCCATGTGTACAAAAATTAAGTTCTGCTTGTCGCATGTCAACTTAGGTTTCTTTTATTATATTTTTGTTATTTCTTTTATTTTCCGTTTTGTTCCTTGTTTTATCTGACCAGGTTCCAGTTTTGTATTTCATGTTGTATATGTATCCTGATGACTAAAGCATACACTTTCTTGTCTTATCTTTAGTTTTCTTTTGACAGTCATTTATTTCGCAATGGAGTATGTCCGTGCAAATAAATCCAGTCATGCACTCCCATTGCACAGTTCTTTCACAGATAATTTAATTATCATATCGCTTATAACTGAAATGCTGCTGTGTGAAAAGCGGATATAATCATTTTAAGTGAAAAAGTTAATTTATTTTAACGAGTGTAAAATGTCGGACCAAAAAACAGATATATTTGTTGCACAGATCATTTGGTCATTTCTCCAAGCAGCCAATAAGAGAGAAGCATAGAAGATATGTCGTTCGAAACTACATATGAATCCAGTTTACTTTGAACGAGACGAGACTGCGATCTGAAGTAGTTCGTAGCTCGTGTAACCGCTCCAAAATCTGAACATATTCAAATGTAGTAGTTCTGTGTTCAGAGTGACCGAGGCCTAGGATTGTCATTGAGTATTTTATTCATATTGACTTCGAAAAAAGTGTAGAAATAAATAAATGTTTTCAGCGTTTATGATAACAGGCTTAGTAATAAGGCGTAGAAACTTGGCTACTATTGTTGTGACGAAATTCGCTCACATATAGGAAAATAAATAATAAAATAATACATAGTGCTTACATTTTAGATAACATAAAAGCGTTTCTAAACCCATCAGAAGGTTTTTCTAAATATTTTTTTTCCCGATAATACTGTGGACAGTGTCTCTATAAAAATTGCAAAATATTGTTCTTTTCACAATCAAAATTATGGCAATAGTTGTTATGTACCGTCAAATACAACACAACATTTTTACTCTGAAATAATTTAGTCTCTCGTGCGACAACGCATTATCGCATTCGGGGCTAACGATTGGCCAAACCGTATACATTGCATTAAGCAAATGTTTAAACTACAACTTTTCATAACACCTAAACTTGTCTTGCGTATGCACTTATTTCTCATGTAAGAATATAGTTTGTTAGACTGAAGTTCATGCACGTTGATTGTTATGGTTAATATCTACTATGTAAATGCAAGTCCATCGTAACTCAGTCTTTAGCTGTATTTGCTGGCAATGGCTTACTTCCGGAACAATGTTCCAGTCTTCACGGATTGTAACTGACAATGTTACATAATTCTAGCAAGATTTTCCTGAAAACAACTGCCACGCGCGCAGTTGGTAATTGAATGATGTGTGATCTCAGTGTTCCACGGATAGACGTTCCTGGTATTAACGATTGTGCATGCCCAGTGTTGGGTCGCGAGGTGTCATGGAGAGAGTACAAACAGTTACAAGTCTGGATGTTCGAGAAATAAACTTTCAGTATGGTTACACCGACACACGAAACGTGCGTATCGGAAACTGGTGTTTTGAGTGCGGAGAAAACAGTGCGAAAGTGAGGTTTCGTTACGGAGGGAAACCTCAGTTTGTAATTCAAGTTTTGTGACGGAAGCTAAGTTTCGTGTACTGTGTAAACGCCTAAACTGAGGTTTACCTCAATTGCGGCCAGAAACTAAGTACTATGGCAGTTGGTTGAAATATATTTTATTTGGTTGGAAATGCTATTTCAGTAAGTAAAATGTTAAAAGTTAGTATCTGAGTAACTGCAGTATAAATAAACAAAATTGAGTGTTAAGTAATTGGAAGCAACTGGAATTTCAAAAATGCAAACTGGTTTGCTGTGTGCTAAAATTGTCCACTGGAATAGGTAAATGAGTGTGATTTATCTCATATTCTATCCGTTTCCATATTGTTCACTGTTTACTTTACTGTGCAAATCTGAATATGTATTCACTTATTTTGACACCTGCAGTTGTTTCCGACACACTCAAACTTAAGTTCCCTAACTGATATTTCATGTATGGTATAAAAACTTCCTTGAAACCTCGGTTTACAAAGTGAGGTTTCGGAAACTACAGTTTCGTGTGTCGTCGTAAACATACTGTTTGGCGCATGTACAGAGTTTAAGTCTAAAAAAATAACCGGTAAATACTTGGAACGTGTTCCTAGCGTTACAAAGTACATAAAAGAAACTGTGTTATTTTAACTTTTAAGTTAAATAACAAAAATTAAGGACCCCTGGCATTGCGTAAAGATTTTTGTACCACTTTACTTCAATGTCTTACGTTTACACCTTGAGGGATGCTTTGTGGTCGATGTTGGTGGATGTTTTTACTCTCGCGTGTCTTGAGATTCTGCCTGTCAATCACAGACGTGTGGTGTAGTAACCGCGTATTGCAACAATATTTCCGCGAAGATCGGAGGTCCCTATTACTGATTCTCAGTTCGTTCTACGCGATATAGTCTTCATTCGCCAAGAAACGTTTATAACTAACCTGTTGAAGTAATTAGGTTCACTCAGTTACGAAATCAGAGTTTCTCGATCGCAAACATGACTAAACGCATTAATCAAATTGTAGGTTTGAAAACGGGTGGAGTAAAAGCTATTAATACATATTGTATACATATGTGAACTAGTTTACTAAATGCGTTGGCAGCAACATTTTGTACGTTATTTTTCTACATTTTGTATTGTATTGTTTTTTTTTTTTTTTTTTTTTTTTTTTTTTTTTTTTTTTTTTTTTTTTTTTTTTTTTTTTTTTTTTTTTTTTTTTTTTTTTTTTCGTTATTTGATATTTTGAAGACAGAACATTTGGTTACACTTCGTTGTTTTGATTATGTCTACTAAAAAAATTTATTTTCCTGCAATTTGGCGTGTATCACCTGCTAACAGTGGCTTAACCCCGCTCTTGTAAAGGGTTAACCCTAATTTGACCGAGAAGCCAGTCTCTTAATATATTCGACCTCGGAAACTTGACTCGGGTTACTAATAGAAATCATCAAGTATAAATTTACCCCTCTTCTCGTGACTTATAGTAAACGCTGGAAGAGGTATTAGAGGAAGAAGCCTTGCGTGGCTGCATGTTACACTCACTCACTCCAAAAATATTGTCATGTCTAGGTTGAAGGAACAGGAGAGGCCAGGAAACTAACACCACCCTCCCCCTTCCAAATGTTTTCATCCCGGACAAACTATTCGAAAAATAAATGGACAAGCGAAATAACACAGCACAATACATTCGAAACACTCGCGTAATGACGATGATCTTCCTGAGCATAATAATAAAAGAAGGGAAATGCCGAAACTACCAACAACTGAAGATTGTAATTTGATCATAAAAGAAGAGTTGAACGAACTCACAGGAAGTCGGAAGCTGAAGAAGGCTCCAGGTGTAGACAGCATAATGATTGAGATAATCCTACGATGCGCTCCACCGATCCAAGATACTTTGTTAAGCATCTTCAATTTATTATTGACACAAGGAGTGTTTCTAGATATCTGGAAAGAATGAATCTTGAGGATCCTCTACAAGAGTGGAGGGAAATATCCTACAAAACCAAAGTCTTACAGACTCCTCATCCTGTTGCCTGTCTTGGGCAAACTATTTGAGAAATGCATGTGTAGAAAGCTGCTAGCACATCTGGAGCAGACTAGGGGACTGTCTGTAAGACAATACGGTTTTATAAAAGCAAGAGCACGGAAATTGCAGTGCTTGACGTGGTTGAAAAGATCGAGCAGGCCAAATAACCGAACGTGGTGGGAATCTCCCTGGATATCTCTGGGAGGCTTTTGATAATGCATGGTGGCCAGAAATACTCTGGCAATGAAAACAGAAAAAGTGCCCAAAACATATACTGGCTGCTACTGAGTTTTTCCAGAGAGCGTTCCTACACCTTCATCGACAGGAAGATGACTTCAACTAAGCGGCTCACTAAAGGTTGTCCACAGGGATCAGTACTGGGACCTCTGCTGTGGAACATATTGTTTGGCGGTATGTTACACAAAGACGAGCAAGGCAAGTGCCACATCTCAACATGGTGCAAGTGTATGACATTCAGTGACGATCGCATCTATCACTGTCGCAGTGTCATATCTGTATGTAAAGAAAACAGTGAACTCTTACGTTGAAGTCGTGTATATCTGAATGGTAGGTGTTTATATTGTGCCGTGTGGAAATGCTGTTCTTAATCAAACGTCATAAGGAATGTAATGAAGGGGCACAGTGCCAAAAGGTGCAGTGTCTAACGGCACAGTATCTAACGTTGTAATGCCTAACGGTGCGGTATCTAACGTCGTAATGCCTAACGGCGCCATGCCTAACGACGTAGTGTCTATCAGCGTAATGCTTAGTTCCGCAATGACTAAAGACGCAGTACCTGACGGCGCAGTGTATGTCTAACGACGTAATGCCTAACATTGTAATACCTAACGGTTTAATGCCTATTGCTACTGTCTAACGGCGTGGTGCCTAACGGCGAAGTATCTAACGGCGTTACGTGTAAAATGTTAGACACGTATAACGTCGTTAGGCAATACGCCGGTCTTCCGTTATCAACCATGCTGGAGGCTCAGAAATAGTATTTTCCCTTATAAGTGCTTTGAATATTCTCGAAAGTTCGCCTCAGGACGCGGCCGTGGTTGTCGCAGTGACGGAGCACTCACCCCCCACCTAGATGATCCGGGTTGATTCCCGGCGGGTCGGATGACGATGCTTGTCGGCGGTAATACTCGGGAATATTTCCCGTTTCCCCCGCACCCTCATTTCAGCTCTACACCATGCTCACATCATGTCACTCCTCACTAGCGCTGATTGTCTAAGTGTTAGTGCTGAACAAAATATCTACACTTAATGTTTAGGTACATCAATGTGCACAAGTACAGTTTGAAGAATAAACGTATCATTGTAACTCGATGCAACTCATTTGACAGCCCAGGTCGACAAGATGCATGGATGAATATACCTAAAGATAACGGTATATCGAGAAAACACTGCAGTTAATTGCAACACAAACGATTGTGTGATGTACGTCCGACACAACATAGCTACGTGCACACCAACAAGAGGCATCAAATATTACGCTAGTGGGATACTTAATGGCTCTGTCAAATAGGGCATATTCCCCACGTAATACTCGACCACGACAACTAGTCCTCCTGTGATGGAAACAAGCGTGGTGCTAGTAGTAGATAGACACGTCACAGTGAGGGTAAATGTACTACACCTGCCATGAGTTCAGGCACACTGTCAGTAGATAAATACTACTCGACAACGAAAACTAGACCTCCTGTGATGGAAACAAGCGTGGTGCTAGTAGTAGATAGACACGTCACAGTGAGGGTAAATGTACTACACCTGCCATGAGTTCAGGCACACTGTCAGTAGATAAATACTACTCGACAACGAAAACTAGTCCTCCTGTGATGGAAACAAGCGTGGTGCTAGTAGTAGATAGACACAGCACAGTGAGGGGAAATGTACTGCACCTGACACAAGTTCAGGCAAAAGGTCAGTAGATAAATACTACTCGACAACGACAACTAGTCCTATGATGGAAACAAGCGTGGTGCTAGTAGTAGGTAGACACGTCACAGGGAGGGGAAATGTACTACACCTGCCATGAGTTCAGGCACACTGTCAGTAGATAAATACTACTCGAACACGACAACTAATCCTCCTGTGATGGAAACATGCGTGGTGCTAGTAGTAGGTAGACACATCACAGGGAGGGGAAATGTACTACACCTGCCATGAGTTGTGGCACACTGTCAGTAGATAAATACTACTCAACTACGACAACTAGTCCTGTGATGGAAACAAGCGTGGTGCTAGTAGAAGGTAGACACGTCACAGTGAGGGGAAATATACTACACCTGCCATGAGTTCAGGCACACTGTCAGTAGATAAATACTACTCGACAACGACAACTAGTCCTCCTGTGATGGAAACATGCGTGGTGCTAGTAGTAGGTAGACACGTCACAGTGAGGGGAAATGTACTTCACATGCCATGAGTTCAGGCACACTGTCAGTAGATAAATACTACTCAACCACGACAACTAGTCCTCCTGTGATGGAAACAAGTGTGGTGCTAGTAGTAGGTAGACACATCACAGTGATTGGAAATGTACTACACCTGCCATGAGTTCAGACACACTGTCAGTAGATAAATACTACTCGACCACGACAACTAGTCCTCCTGTGATGGAAACAAGAGTGGTGCTAGTAGTAGGTAGACACGTCACAGTGAGGGAAAATTAACTACACCTTCCATGAGTTCAGGCACACTGTCAGTAGATAAATACTACTCAACCACGACAACTAGTCCTCCTGTGATGGAAACATGCGTGGTGCTAGTAGTAGGTAGACACGTCACAGTGAGGGGAAATGTACTACACCTGCCATAAGTTCAGACACACTGTCAGTAGATAAATACTACTCGACCACGACAACTAGTCCTCCTGTGATGGAAACAAGCATGGTGCTAGTAGTAGGTAGACACGTCACAGTGATTGGAAATGTACTACACCTGCCATGAGTTCAGGCACACTGTCAGTAGATAAATACTACTCGACCACAACAACTAGTCCTCCTGTGATGGAAACATGCGTGGTGCTAGTAGTAGGTAGACAGATCACAGTGATTGGAAATGTACTACACCTGCCATGAGTTCAGACACACTGTCAGTAGATAAATACTACTCGACCACGACAACTAGTCCTCCTGTGATGGAAACAAGCGTGGTGCTAGTAGTAGTTAGACACGTCACAGTGATTGGAAATGTACTACACCTGCCATGAGTTCAGACACACTGTCAGTAGATAAATACTACTTGACCTCGACAACTAGTCCTCCTGTGATGGAAACAAGCGTGGTGCTAGTAGTAGGTAGACACGTCACAGTGATTGGAAATGTACTACACCTGCCATGAGTTCAGACACACTGTCAGTAGATAAATACTACTCGACCACGACAACTAGTCCTCCTGTGATGGAAACAAGCGTGGTGCTAGTAGTAGATAGACACGTCACAGTGAGGGTAAATGTACTACACCTGCCATGAGCTCAGGCACACTGTCAGTAGATAAATACTACTCGACAACAACAACTAGTCCTCCTGTGATGGAAACAAGCGTGGTGCTAGTAGTAGATAGACACGTCACAGTGAGGGGAAATGTACCGCACCTGACACAAGTTCAGACAAAAGGTCAGTAGATAAATACTACTCGACCACGACAACTAGTCCTGTGATGGAAACAAGCGTGGTGCTAGTAGTAAGTAGACACGTCACAGAGAGGGGAAATGTACTACACCTGCCATGAGTTCAGGCACACTGTCGGTAGATAAATACTACTCGAACACGACAACTAATCCTCCTGTGATGGAAACAAGCGTGGTGCTAGTAGTAGGTAGACACATCACAGGGAGGGGAAATGTACTACACCTGCCATGAGTTGAGGCACACTGTCAGTAGATAAATACTACTCAACTACGACAACTAGTCCTGTGATGGAAACCAGCGTGGTGCTAGTAGAAGGTAGACACGTCACAGTGAGGGGAAATATACTACACCTGCCATGAGTTCAGGCACACTGTCAGTAGATAAATACTACTCAACCACGACAACTAGTCCTCCTGTGATGGAAACATGCGTGGTGGTAATAGTAGGTAGACACGTCACAGTGAGGGGAAATGTACTACACCTGCCATGAGTTCAGACACACTGTCAGTAGATAAATACTACTTGACCACGACAACTAGTCCTCCTGTGATGGAAACAAGCGTGGTGCTAGTAGTAGGTAGACACGTCACAGTGAGGGGAATTGTACTTCACATGCCATGAGTTCAGGCACACTGTCAGTAGATAAATACTACTCAACCACGACAACTAGTCCTCCTGTGATGGAAACATGCGTGGTGCTAGTAGTAGGTAGACACGTCACAG
>PNEQ01031594.1:0-10128 GCA_003012365.1 Medauroidea extradentata
ATTTTCATGCTAAAATATGTGATACTTTGGGTGCAAGAATCTAAAAATCCATTGTGTTCATTGCAACGGAAAAATTCAGATAGAAACTTTGATGTATTAGTGACAAAACAATGTAGCGATTTTGTGATAGAGATATTAGTTCATTTTGGAAAAATTATTTTCGAAATCACTGCAAAACTACCAGGCATGGCCTTAAAATAACCTGTTTTATAGATTGCGAAAAGAAATGAAAACTGTAAAATTGTAAAAAAAAAAAAAAAAAAAAAAATTCTAACAGGATTATCCAAAGAACATTATTATTCGTTAGATTTATTTATAATACAAGATTTTGCCGGTAATTTTAACAAAGAAGAAATTATTAAATTTGGCTAATAATTTTAATTTTCGTTTAGAAGAAGAAAAATATGCAGAAAATTTTACTGTAATAGTTAATAATTATAATTTTGTTGGAAAAAATTGTTTAACTTGGATCAATTCTAATTCTTAAGTAAAAATTTACAATTAATTAATTTGTCAATTAACAATCCTGGAGTAAATAAACAACTTGGTAACCATATTATAGATTTTTTGAATTGTCCTGATAAAATATTAAAATAAACATTTTCTTCGGTTTTAGCTAAAAATAATCGAATTACTCGATTAGAAACAACACTTTATAATCATGTTAATGAAAATTTCGAAGAAGAAAGAGATTTTAACCCATTAAAATATTGATTAAAATTAGAAACAAGTAAGAGTAAATATTTTGAATAAGCTCCTGTATATTCTGTTATACTTTTTGAAATGTGGAAAAAAATTACCAAATTCTTTACAAAATAGTTTTGTATCTTATAAAAAATTATTAAAATATGTTTATTGGGGCAATTAATAATACTAAAAAATTAACAGGAATAAAATAATTTGACAGAAGATCAAGAAGAAAGAGTAAAATTACTTAAATTTGTTTCATCTACATTTAGTTTTAGTTATTTGCCTATTAATAACATAGAAAAAGAAAATGTAATTTCTGTAAACTAATTTTGTTTTATATAATCTGGAAAAACATATTTTTCTAAATTCCACAGTTTATTTTCTACAATACCAGATAATATAAATGTAGAAGAATTAGGTTTAATAAAAACAAATGATAATACTCCATTTGTATCTAGTAAAAGATCAAATTTTAACAGCACAAGGTTTTCCTTATACTACTAACGAAATCGAATCAATTGATATAGCATATTTTGCAATCTACTAAAAAGAGAAAACGAGAGTTAAAAAATTTTAATATACAATAACGAAAACTAGAATATATGGAATAAACTTTAACATTAAAAGAAGAATAGAAAAATATTTTAGAGAAGGAACAAATAAAAACAGAAAACAGAAGAAGAATTAAAATATTATTTTCAAGAAAAATTGATAGAGTTTGCTGCAAATATAGTGTATAAAATATATTCTTTTGTTGTAAATGATGCAAATAAATTTATTTATGTTGGGGTTTCAGGGGGAAAAAAAGGAATAAAATCTGTTTACATTGTTAAAGGACCCAATTAAAATAAATTTATAAAAATGAAGAAAAATAAAGATATTCTTTAAAAAGAAGGTATTATTTGAATTCCACATAACAGTTTTAGACAAGAATTAGAAATTTTTATCATCCCAAAGAAGAACCATTTATAGAAATAAAAACAGATGGTATTTCTACTTTCAATGGACACCCATACCCAAAAATTCTTTACTTAAAAACATTAAAAAATTTCGGAGGTAAAGATACCTTGTTATACAAAGAAGAGGATAAAAGTAACATAGAAAATATAAAAATGGGAGATAAAACTGGGAATGTAAAATTGACAGATTGTAAAAGAATAGAAACTTTAGGAGGAGGAATGGATTTAATTATTTCCAATATTTCTGTTAAAACGTATCGTGGAAAGGAAAGATATATTTGTGTACCAGATTGTTTTTGGTCTAATTATTGGATAGAAAAAGAATTGTAAAACAATGTGAGCTGAGTTGCCTTAATTGTGTCGTAAATACCCGAACACTTGTCGGAAATTACCGAATGTGTGTTTGTAAATTATTTCATTTGGAAACTTTGATACAACGTTCTTGAGGGGAAGGAGGGAATAATTGCATCATACTATCTATGGGGAATACAGCTAAGGGGCTAGGTACCCCTGGGTAACTTTGGAGCAAAGCAAGAAAGAAAGACTAGGTGAAGATAATCCAGCAAATATGATTTACATTATTTTATCGCTGTAAATGCAAATGTTTATTTACACACAATTGTTTAATTATTTTCTCGTCTGTATATTTTTTTGCTAACCTGAATGTATCAAACGTTAAACAGAACCTCATACACTGTAAAAAAATGTTTTGTACTTTTACAAAGAAAATCATTATAAACACAGTTACCAAAGAAATTCCTCGCAAAACTACAATGATTGTCCTTGTAATAAAATACAAAGTATGTGTTTGTAAAATTACAAGGAATAACCTTGTAGTTGTACTTTCTATACGGAAAAGAAATAAATTTAAATGCTCACTGCATAAATAACACTGAACTTATTCATCAAATAACTTTTGAATAAAGGACGCTTACACGAAATTATTTTGAAAGAAAAAAAAAACAACCAAATTCTGGAGGTGGTAAGCATCTAAACGCTCTCCCGCTCGTAAAACCTACGCATCTTCCCTCTAGACCACTGTGACTTCTGGACTGTTACTGTTTGTATCAATAAAAGTGAATGGGCCGATTGTTTTGACAAGCGGAAATGTATTTAAAAGTCTGTACGATCATACCTATCAAAATAATGATTTCTTTCTCTAATCCGACGAGGCAGATACACAGGAATAAAGTCTTCGTCGTCTGTATTGTCTTCAAATATAAAATTATACAGTGCTCGCACCATTTTATTATGAACTTAAGCGAGATTAGTGACGTTACCCGGCCAAAATAGAGTTTAACTGCTTGGTGAAACCCAAAACATGTATAATCGAGATTAAGTACCGAGTAATCTAGATTAAATCGCTTAAACTTGTTTTATGAAACCGGTCCTTAGAGCTGTATGCCAATTTTGGTGGCTCCATCTTTTATAGTTTCTAATATATTTTTTTAATTGTATTTCAAAATTTTGATTTCAAAGACCTGTGGCTTTCTTAATATTCACCAGAAAGTAGTGTTGGTCAGTGTAACCCCCCTTTATATTACATAAGCAATCCCGTCCCGGAGTTTGGCACATGAATTCTGGTCCAGGCTGTATGTAAGATACTATTAGGTTTCTGCAGAATGGCACCTTTGAGCCCAGCTGCATAGTGCATATCACAGCTTACAAGCCGTGTAGAACACTTGGAACATCTTGTATAACTGTCGTTTCATCTCCTTCCAGCACGTCGTACTCTATGTTGTATTATACTGGCATGATGCATTACATATCCTCTAGCATAGCTAGAATGTGTCTACGGCCATATGTCAACATGTCTTTGTTGGCTCCTTATCCTCTGCAGCTTGTGCCTATTGAGAAGTAGCATCCTGTGTGTGTGTGTGTGTGTGTGTGTGTATATATATATATATATATATATATATATATATATATATATATATATATATATATATATATATATATGATTGTGGTCAGCGCTTAACATCGAGGTCTAGCGCTGCTGAGGGGTGACATGAGGTGAGTATGGAGCGGCGCTGGAATGAAAGGGCGCGGGAAACAGGAGCTCCTCGAGAAAACCCGCTGACCAATGGCACCGTCCGGCACGATTCCCACATGCGAAAATACGTGGACCTACCACGCTGGGAATCGAACCCGGATCACCTTGGTGGGAGGCGAGAGGTCTAACCACTCGGCCCCCGCGGCCCCTTATATATATATATATATATATATATATATATATATATATATATATATATATATATATATAAGAGCGTATGTGTATTAACAATTTTATTAGAAGCATATATGATATTAGAAGTGGTTAAGCATAATTAGTTAGTGTAAAGAGAGGTTTTAATACTGCGTCGTCTGAAGAGAGATAAATCTAAGTATTACATATGAATGGACTCAGGTTGTATTTGCAAAAGCTTGTATGTAGATATGTATGTATGTGTGTGTTCGTATATGTATATATGTGACTGTGTTTATGTAATCCTGCCAATGCCAGTTTCAGTGCAAGTGAGTACATTTTATTTTGCGAAAATTTACTTATTATCATATAAGTTCAAAAGCTTGAAGTTATTATTTTGCATAGAATTATTTATTATATTTTAAAGAAAATATTAACCGACATAATTACTTGCGCAAATATTTGCTGCTCTCTGCAATTTTAAATTCAACACGTTGGCAGCAGTTTCTTGCTTGAAGATGTTGGAAGAGTATAAAATAGTATATTTAATTTTGCCGCAGACGAATAAACAGTAAAGACGGAGTTGGCTGTGTAGGAACAAGAGACGATGATAATTCTAAGAACAAGAGAGATGTAGGTGATGTTGGCTTTTGTTTGTTTTCTCTTCCTTATATCACTGTTTCTCTCTGCTTCCCTTCCTCGCGTTGCAGCCTCGCTGGCCCGAGTTGTTGGCGCCACGGTGCATGCTGGGAGGTATGCTTGCAGCTGCTGCGTGGTAACCAGTCAGCATACCTACTGCGACATGACGTGTGCTGTCAATAGCATCTTAGGCATCACTCTGTAAGAAACATCGTGATCTGAACACGAGTCTTCAAATAAATAAATAAACGCGACAAAGAAGTGAGGGAAGGTATTCTCTGTGATGTATCAGTTGTTGTGTGCACTATATTCACAGACTGCCAGTGACTGTGGCTCACACAACTATGTAGTGCTGGGTGAGGGTGAAGAGTGACATTCAGTCAACCTACATACATCCTATACACATCTACCTATCTATGGATCTCCACAAGTGAGCATGTCCTTATTTCAGTTATATTGTGTGTCTTCAACAAGCACTATGTGATGTGGACTTATGTCTTCAACAATCATCTTGCGTCGCGGATCAGCACGTTAATATAGTGCAATTATGAAATGTAAGCAATTAGGAATTAAAAGTCTCGTATACACCTAATTGTTTGTATGTTTGTTGCTCCATTTTTCTACACTTTTCTTACACTACTATGCTATAAATTATCGCAAAGTAGTTAATTATACTGAACATAAATGGATTAATGAGTACAGTGTATTGCAGTGCAGTGCAGTGTAGTGTAGTGTAACCTAGTATAGTGCAGTAGGTAGAGTAGCAATGTAACATGTTACTCTAAGACGGCAGACAGGCGAGGAGCACAAACCCTCTACACCACTCCCTCTCCCCTTCTCTTTGCCTCTGTATTATTACCTTCTCTGTGTCTTTAAGGCCGTGGGACATAACCTTGTGTACGTGACGTGTTAGTCTGCGAGCTGAAGTACATGAGGAGAAGTCTATGCTACATGTACACTACAACCACAACTGCCAGCTACTGCACCACGCTCACACTATACTGTATTGTACTATACCACGTGTAGGCTTTATTGTGGAAGCTTCTTACAACACTACCATCTCGCGCACACGTGTCAGTAAGTAAATACATTCATAATTGTATTTGAATAAACTTGGCTGTTTTGTTGCGAGGTTACTTTGCCGTGAATGTTCGAAGCAGTTTGTGGACTATACTGTATGTGTTGATAAAGCGAGCAGTATGTGGTAAAGCTGCCCACGTGACACGGCTAGCTTGTTTACATCGACCAGTCTTGGCGCAGGCAGTCCAACGACTGACAATAAGCTGCAGGATATTGGAAGCAACGACAAGTCAGTCCCAAGCTGCCCCTATCTTCTCCTCAACCCTCGCCTTAGTCACAGATAACACGACACAATGACTTGCTTGCTGCTGTATCTGTCCCGAGTCTCTCTACCATTCCTTATACGACATTCTTGATCGACACCAAGCACACTACTAACCTTTGTCTTTCATTTTATATCTGTGTTTTAACCTAACGTATATCCGGCAAGTGAATGCCTAGATACGTCAGACAAATACAATACGCATGTACACTTATAGACGGGAAAATTAGTTTTACGCATTTAGTACTGTCTATATTTTTAGCAGGAGGCCATAGTACACTGTCAAATTTTTCCATCAAATCGCTTATAATAAAGTTAGTTAAATAATTTTTCGTTGGTAGTGACGTCACAAAAAGTGCACTATCGCGGCCATATGTAAGTTGGCTTCCGTTTTCATTCAATATTTGCAAATTGGACGGGTTAAATTTATCACGGCCACGCCCTCTGTATACTTACATATCGTAACCTGCATCCAAGGATATTTATTGAACTATGTTGCAGCTGGTGATATACAGGCTGTCTTATAAGTCCACTCTCATGTAATATATTAATGTAATGAAATGTTAATGTCGTAATGTTGGTCAACACACCATCATCTTACGTCAACACACTACATCACTACTAAACTTCCATATTTGAACCATTTCAATTTCCCGTATGAGATCAACCAATGGGAGGGACATTCTGTTTACACATTTTCACGATATACATATCCACGAAAAGGAAACACATGTCAGAGTCAATAAATGTTTCAAAATACTGTTGACACTTACATTCTTCGGTGGACCGTTAAGTCAACAACTGAAGTAGTTTGCGTTAGCGAACTGGGAAGGGGGCGGCGGATGGCCGTTTTTCTCTGCAAAACCAGAACTGCAAACATTACATAAAAATTTGTGCATAAAGGAACCAAAGTCCAGCTTTAATTTTTTGAATTAACGTCGCCATATGATCGAGAATATTGGAATACGTGTTTGCAGTAATATTTAACAGGCAGTTATGCGTAAAGGAACCAATCACTATGATTAAATTCACACAATTCACCGCCTGTAATCACAAGTCATACATAAACAGCCAACCACAACACATAAACAAAATAATTCTGTAATTATTGTTACTGTTTTATACATTACCGTCAGTGTATATGCGATTGTTACTTATGTTAAAACAATTGTTATTGTTAGAAATGGACCTACAAATACAATAAAGAACCCACAATATCTGAAAATATTATTATCACATTAAAATAATGAAGATATCTCATCAGTCAAGGACAGCAGGTCTACTGCAAATATTGCGGTACGTATTTTATCATTGTGAGGTTTTGTATACCTAAAGTGATTTTTATGCAACCAAAAGAAGTCTATGGGCATGATATTCAGCACGTAGATGAAATAACTATCTCATTCACTAAAATGACGTAGGTTTAGTAGCTATATATGATCTTGGAATAATAATCACAGTACACGACTAACAACATTTAGAAGAATTTTGCAGTAAGATACATTTGCTTTGTGTGGGTTGGTGCGAAAAAAATCAATGTCTATCATGTTTATAATAACAGTGGCCTTTTTAGAGCCACGCCACAGAATAATATTGATAACAGTTTTTTGCCTTCCAAGCATGGAAATAATTTTTGGAAACTAAAATGTTGTTCTAAATCAGATTGCAAATGTAAAAGATAGTAGAGGGAACACATTTAGTAATGAAGACCCTCATACTGAAAATTAAAATTACAGAAATGATGAAATAATTGTGTCACTCAAGTTCTCGTTGCTGGCAGTATCCATGCTGACGCCAAAGAACACCTATAAGAGCTCCGGTGGTTGATCATTCAAACTGCAGTTTCAGAACTTAGAGCATTCCTCGTGGCATCCATCATACTATGCACTTCAGTGAACAGACATGCTTGGCGTTCGTAAAGGTTGAAGCGAAAATTTGGACAAATAAACATGTACAGTGGGAACGGTATAGCAAATATCCTTAGTAGTGGGTTATAGCCGATCCGAGCACAAGAGCCTTCGGATTTTTGGATTCTCTGCGGACATCTTGGATCAATCCGCCATCTTGGATTTACTTAAATCCACCATATTGGATTAACTTTTACCCTGACATCTTGTGATAATTAATCCACTAACTCGTTTCCATAAATCGTTACTATGGGCATTTCACTCTAAAGTAGTGCAAGCCAGTTTACAACAGCAAAATAAGAAGTTTGCAGGTGCGTTTTTCCATATAGACCATAAATGGTAATCAAGTGCAAAACAATGCTGTCGCGAATAGTAACGAAAAATGAAAAAATTAAATAGAAATACCTAATTTACTAATATTTATTTTCGGTTTTCGGCGATGACGAAATAATGTCTCTCCCACACACAAAGTTAAGTTTAAAAAATCACATTTATTAAACAAAACACTTGAATAATATTGACATGTGTCTATACTAAACACACCAGGAGGTGGTTGGACAGGACCATGACTCGCCAACGTCATCAGAAGGAAGAGAACTTCCTACTGGAAGCGGACAGTGGAAGTGTGACGAATATTCGCCATGACATGCTGGGCTAGCAGCTGAAACATCAGATTCAGCATCTCCTCCTGTTGGTCTGGAACCTGGCAACGAAACACGAAGATTTCATTCCGTACCTCCTCCCTAGCACACTGGTCTTACTTATCTCTCTCCTCATCACAATCATCGGCGTCCTGCTGAACCTCCCCTTCATCATTGTCCTCCCCCCTCATCATTGTCCTCCTCATCATTGTCCTTCTCCTCACGCACCATAGCCATCACTGGTCGCATTGTTGCTGGTCCTCTTGTATGAGGAGACTCGGAGAAAACAGAGGATCGCTTGGTTGGCCAAAACACTCCTTGCACCTCGTCCTCATTTTCAGAGGTGTCTGGGTGCTGCCACAAACAAATCTACTGTGGCTGAGGGGGAAGCAGTGGTGAAGCTGCCGATGATCCTTCTATTCAGTTGCTGAAGCCCAGACATGGCAGTGGTGTACAGTTCGTCGAGCATATCATCGTCCCCACTGTCCTACTCACGTATCACACGTAATATCTTACTGCAGACTGAAGCTGCAAGAACCCAGGAGAGATTTTCCTCGCTAGCCTCCCTGTGCACATATCCCCCCCCCCACACCCAGTGTATTGCAAGCCCACTCTACCCTAACTTTTATATGGTCACAATGTACGTCGCCAGCCTCAGGACAACAGGCACCATCTTGTCGTCCTAGTGATGTGCGAGTCACTACCAGAAAACAAATGCAGGACGATGATTGCTCGGAAATAGCACCTGTGTTATTGTCAGGGGAATATTGTTCAGCCTGCAACCTTTACCTGCAAGTTTTGCAATACTGTGTTTATGCACTGTGATGATGCTCGCTATCTTGCTGCAGAGAGGTAGGTGTTTGATAAATTAATAGTGGCGATAGGGGTGAGGACCTATATATTGTAGCATACACTTTTCACACAGAAATATATACACAGCCTGGTGGTAAAAGTTGGAAACATAATTGGGGGTTATGACAGCTTATTGACCAAGTAGATCATCTGGCGAACAGGAACAAAACTAAATAATATAACAATCGATTAATTGTACGAGTGGATTGCCCTTAACGGCGATATCAGGAAACGAGGTAGTGAATCAATTATTCCAAGATGGCAGACTAAAAATAAATACAGTATGATGGACAAAACATGTAGCCAACACGGCGGATTGATCCACGATGGCCACTGCGAATCCGAGAATTCGAAGCCTCAAATCTCTTTTGCTCGGATCGGCTATTACCCCCAACTGTCCTTTCTCTTCAACACCAAAATACCGAATTATCATAACAAATCCATTAGGTTACGGTAATTAAAAGAAATAGGAAAACGTGTGTGTGAAGTATGTCCTGTTATGACTGTGACCGATGTGTAGACGAAGTTCTATACATAATTCCATGATACATTATTGAATATAAAACATGCTTACAGCTAGCAGAAACAGCTTCCAGATTGCCATATGTCAATCAACAACAATTTCGTTCGCCTGGAGAAGGGTGTATTGGCGATGACCAGACAAAGAGTGTAAGAAGGTACTAGTAGCTGCATACTGGTTAGTGTGGCGTTCTGCTGTCAAACTTGTTGCAATATAGTTCCGTACTACGAAATAATTCTGCATTCAGTAAATATGTACAGAATGAGTTGACTGTTCCTAGATACATAAATAAAATAAAATGCAACACCTGACATGTCAACATAGATAGGGTGAAGTAAAATGCAACACCTGACATGTCAACATAGATAGGGTGAAGTAAAATGCAACACCTGA
>PNEQ01031607.1:0-12593 GCA_003012365.1 Medauroidea extradentata
GTGTGGGCTACAAGAGTATCGCAGCTGGGCGTAAGTTGACCTAAGAACAGTTAACTAACTGTTGAATGGTAAGATGATTGAGTGTGGGCTACAAGAGTATCGCAGCTGGGCGTAAGTTGACCTAAGAACAGTTAACTAACTGTTGAATGGTAAGATGATTGAGTGTGGGCTACAAGAGTATCGCAGCTGGGCGTAAGTTTTCCTACAAATAGTTAGGCAATCGTTGGGTGGCGAGTTGTTGATGGTGTCCACCTGAACAGGCCGCTGCGTCATGTGCAGAACTTAGATTGCTCAGGAGTCAATTCAAACAGTCTTCAATGTGCGTGAATGAAGTCTGCGAAGAACATTATGTTTGTTTATACATATTTCAGGCCTTCCAGTAATCATTAAAGATTATTTTCTCGCGTTTTGCGAAAATTGGTGTTTTGTGCACATTTTTAGGTACGAATCTCAAAGCAAGCAAAACGCGTGTGCATAGCACTTTAATATGATGTCTTAAAACAATAGGATCATCACTGAATGTTCATAGAGGCAGTCTATTGACGAAAAGACTACACATTTTTTTCAGTGACTTGCTCCTAGGAAGTTGTAGTGCGGATGCTATATTATCTTCAAAGCTCTGCACTTCTAGGGTTCGAACGCCCAACACACGCCCACCCAGACGGCCACCTTAAGAGTGGACAACCAGAGGCCCACATATGGGCGAATATTGGCCTACCAACATTTAAGCAACCGATATGATATAATAAGAGTGAGACACAGGACACTCACAGCTGGGAAAAATTGACCGAGGGACAGTAATCAAATAGTTGGTTAGTAAGCTGCTGAGAGCAGGCCACAATACACACAGCTATGCGGAAGTTGGGCTACGAACAGCCAACACAAGGCGGCGAGCTGTTTAAGGCCTTGTTACGGAGTTTTGCAGTGATTTCGAAAACATTTTTTTATTGCTACCTAACACTCATATCAAAATTTCGCTGCACAGTTTTGACACTTATATGTTATAATTTGTAGCTGATTTTTTTTTGTAGAATTATACTGAACGATTTGTTTAAATTTTATTACCCAAAGTACCACGTTTTTCGTCGTGAAAATAAGCAAATCCTTGTTCCTGTTTCCCATGGTTTCCCGAAATCACTCCAGGCGAATGATGGGTTGAATAACTTGCTATTGGTCATGGCCAATACCTTTCTTGGTTCTCTGACATTGTTCAGTTTTTGTGTTACTGTATCTAATGATCTTAGCTGTTGATGAGATGTTAGGCCTCCATTCTCTCCCATCCCTTAGTCAAAGCAGTTGGTACGGCAGCCAGCCATTCAAACGTGTACGCCGTATTGCCTATGTAGTAAGAATTGTCTGCAGGCCAATATTTTTACAAATTTTACACGAAAATGGTTGTTCCTGCGCATTTACAACAAGGCGACCTTTTTTTACTTCTGACGTGCTTGTATAGCAGCAAACCACATTAAAATTTCTTAATTCCTAATGGTAGGAAAGTGGCATGTAATAAAATGGGTAGCCACCATAGTATTTTGTATTAGGGTGCAAGATTTTGATGTGATTCTAATATGTAATTCAAGGTCCTGGTGGTATAAAACACTACTCAACTTGGGATTATTAAATGCCTCTTCATTTCCATTTTTTACAAAAATACATTTAAAATTTTCCATGATTAAGAACTCAAACCGCCCTTAATATTAGTTTTAGGTACAAAGTGTCCCGTATATTTTCTTCTTGTTTTTTCATAAGGAATCACCTCCCGAAGTTCGTCGGTCGAATTCAGCACCACCCTGTATTTACACACACACATATATATACGTGTGTGTGTGTGCAAGAATGTATCTGCACACGATTATTTAGCAGCAGCAGGTTAAGTCGTTAAGAGGCAAGGTGTAGGCCTACGTAATTTTTTAGGCAGAAAGCTGTGACTACAATTTAAAGCAATATCTTGTGCAGGACATTTGGGTACTTCACGCTGCTAACACGCAGTGGCAGGCGAGACCGCTGTGTCTCACGTAGTTTGCCGGAAATCTACGTAAGCGTGTTGGAGTACTGACTGTAGCCGTACGCTGCTATTAACCAGCTTCTGGTAAGAGTCAATGTGGGGGAAGTAGCAAGTAGTATGGAAAAGAGACCGCGCGTTGCCATCTCGAGGGTGCTCGACAATCTGTGACCATCTTTTGTCATCATAATTTTCTTATTTATCATCTAAAAGTCTAAACATATCCCAATTTCCGTCAAAATTTCTCTCTTTTATTAAAAAAACTTTTTTTTATTTCTCTGACTCGGAGTCCTAAAGGGGCCGCTGTGGCCGTGGGGTCAAACCTCTCGCCTCCCACCATGGCGATCCGGGTTTAATTCCCGGCGAGGTCGTTCCCTTGATATTCGCATGTGGGAATCGTGGCGGACGATGCCGCTGGCGAGCGGGTTTTCTCGTGGATCTCCCGTTTCCCTCCGCCCATTCATTCCGGCGCTGCTCCATACTCACATGATATTACCCCTCATCAGCGCTAAAGACCTCGATGTTGAGCGCTGACCAAAATCTCTCGGAGTCCTAAAACGCGCATGACCTCATCTCTACGTCAAACGGCCTCGTCGATCCTGAGTATTATGAGCAGTGTGCATCCTCACTGAAGCCAGTCCTTTACACTGCGGCTTGATGACCCCGCTCATCAGGATAGCATGGTACATAATTCAACGCTAATAGCGACAGTTTAGGTTTCTCGCAGCCAGTTTGCAAACATTTAAAATCAACAATCTTAGAAAATTATTTTTACCACACATTGAGCAAACATTTATCTCGAGTAATATATTTCTGAAGAACAATTACTGACGCCGAAATCTCGTACATTTGATCGCAGCGCAAGAGATCGCGCTTAAAAATGTCATCATTATGGATAAAGGTTTGCTCGTAAAGTTGGCAAATATCATTATCTGGGGTTATTGTTTGGCAGTTTTTCCGTATTGACTTTCAAAAACGTGTAGATTTCAGTTGGTGTTTGTAGCGTTTATCTACCACTACTCTCAAGGATCCGAAAAAGGATATCACTTAGCCAGTGTTGCCAAGTAGAAGAATTTCAGCCCGCAAAATTCGCAAGTATTCCGCTGAAAGGAATAATAATATTATTAATTATAACAATGAATAGCATTTGACTATCAAGAAGACTTATATTATTTAATATATTTAGTTCTAATTACAAAAAAAATATAATTTTAGTTTGATAATTTTTTGAACAATTGATAGCAGAAAAATTGTCGGTACTTGATGCGAAGTGTCGAAATAAATCCACCTGCCACGTAGGAGGCGGAATGTCAATCGTAATGGTTAAAACCAGAAAATGGATGCTTCATTGTGATTTAATCGCAGTGTAAATTAATTATTGGCTTGTCTATAGTATTTTGTTGTGACGAAAACGGTATACAATATCTGAGAATTCGTATAAGAAAAGTTAAAATAAGAAGATATTAAAATTGATTTAAGAATGTTTTTGTACAGTAAATTTTCCGCGTTGAATGTGTAATACAACATAAAAGGTAAGATACTTTGGTGTTTATAAGAATGTTTTTACCTTTTATGCAAAACAATCAATTACGAATGGCACTTTGGTTAATAAATAAACGCAACGCATCTGTTAAGGCCATGATCTTTTATTTATTTCGAACAATTGCAAATAACTTGAATATTTTTTACCAAATGCTTTGAAAATTTTTGAGGCTGTGTAGTCATACGATGCACAAGTTGCCAGAGCGATATTTGAAATAATGTACCGTTTGCTAGCAAAAAATTATTTTGCTTCATTTTGGCTTATTTTGACAACAAAATATGTGCTACTTCAGGGACAAAAATCTAAAAGTTGGTTTGGTGTAATGCAATAGAAAAATTCAGATACAAACTATGACATATAAATGTTAAAACTGCCAGAATTAATTTTTGAGGTATGTATTAATTTTCAGTAAAAAATATTTTCGAAACCACTGCTAAACTAAAGTGCGAGGCCTCAATAAATAACTGCAGTGCATTCTGTGATTCTGTCGTGGCTATAGCCTAAATAAAATATAGAACATTGAAATAACAAGCCACCATATTTGTTCAAGCCTTAACATTTTTTTTAAGTTAATGACGCTAGCCACTGCTTGGCTGCTTACATTAATATTTTCCCTCCACATTCGCTCTAATACATATAATATCGAAGATACCAGAACATTAAAAAACCCGTTAATTTCCACTGCAAAGTGTCTAAAAATCCGCAAGGAAATTCCGCTCTCTGCTAAATAGAAAATTTGTCCGCTAAACGATAACTTTCCCCGTTAAGTTGGCAACACTGCACTGATCATCGTTGTTTTAAAACCACCGATACATTACTTCAAAATATTTTATTACTTTCAGTATAAATTTTTATTACTTTACATAGTTGTTGCTTAATATTTAAATTTGGTAATATTTTGAAATATTATTGATTATTAAGTATATATAATTAATTTACTAGTATCTAATTCTTTATTTGTTACAAACCATTCTAAGATTAAAATTGATTAAATTGTTTTACCTCTCTTATCTCAACTCAGCCAAATAACATGACTGACTTTTTTGATTTTTCATTAATTTTCTTTATCTGAAAATTTAGCACTTCCTTCAAATATATTTCAAATAATTTTTCTTTCGTATAGCAGATAACATGCCTTAACCTAACACTGTGCCACATCTCTTTTCAACCCTGTTCTTTCTTTTCTCATGTTATATTTTTTTCTTAATTTACATCAACGTAAGGTTTTTATTGTTATTAATACTTATTATATAATTTTATAAGTTTTAATTTTATTCAATGATATTACCCCTATCATCCTCACTCAAGCATATAACATTAATATAGAGTGCAGCCTTTCGCAGATGTTGACTGCATATTTTTGGCTTTTGAGATTCAGCCGCCGAGAGTAGGGGATTCCCAGACACCACGTGACTTGAACTTCAATGCTAGACACCTCCTGGACCTCCATTACAGCTTTCTAAAGAAATGTTCCTGTACATCTGGAACATTCTTGACAGAGCCACTGCATTACAAGCGCTCTCAGTCTTAATCTAAACAACAGATGGACACAGGAACAATATTCACAACTGCTACAAGGAAACTCAACTCCAGGATCCAACATAAACATCAACAGAGTGGCCATAAACCTCTCGGAAACAACTGAATGTTGCCAACAGAGCTGTTCTTGCCAAGGGCATGACCTTTGCTGTTACACCATTTTCAATTCCAATAGAATATCTGGAATGTTGTTACCACTGACCTCAGCCGATGAAACCTTCGCAGAGACAGCAAGAATTCTGCATAAGGCCGAAATACAAGCACATAACACTTGTTGGGAGGAGAATGAAGCACTGAGAGGATTGCGTAACAATGAAGATGTTATGATCTTGAAGGCCGACTGTGAAACCAAGGTCACAGAACTTCTGTATGATGCCGCCTACTTGCAAGTCAGTCGTAACCCTATCAAGAATATTGAATCAAAGACCAAGGAACTCGTGGGCGATTCACCCGCTGAAGAAGAGCCAAAATTTTCAAAGACAAGACGTAGTGGCGTGTCTGAATCTCAAAAGTTAATTATATGTATGTAACACATATCTAGAGATGATGGTATATCGTGAACATTTTTGTGCCAACATACCCTTGAATACACTAGTGTCTTGTGACATGCATGATTAGGTGGTATACGTCTGACCTAAAATGGGCATATTAAACATTACAATATCGGGATTATTATCTGCTCGCTCTACATACACACGAAAGCCATTAATTTTTCCATAAGTTGAAGGTACACGTTGTAACCCATCAAACAGTCAATTTTTTCGCGATAAACCATCATCTCTACACATAACATATAAATTGATATTAGAATGGCTGTATGAATGCCACTTACAGACAGCTACAGGAAATGTCATGTGTGAAAGTTCGAATGCGACCCTATATCCACTCATCTACCTCTACTTGTAAGAGTAGTGGACAATTAGATATGTCGACTAGTATGTATGATCGCTAGAGGCACGATTATTTCGCATATTGATATAGTACAGGTTGAACGTCAACAACGTATACTTCACTCCTCCTTCTGTGGTTAGACAGAAGTGCTTTTAACACACATTTGACGACTGCAAGCCAGGTATAAATAAGGAAACAAGTCGTGGGGATATCACGTGCTACACGTTTGTACTGTTAGAAGCCTATGGATATTCGGCTTCAGCTGGTACACGTATAGAAACATCGACAGCTCTGCTGCATGGTTACTGGCAGCGTGTCTTTGTCCAGGAATGTCTCTCATTTGTCTGCACCAATCAGAATAAGATTATTGTGACACCATACGTCTGTGATTTGCCAGAAGAACCCTAAGTAAAGCGAGAGTTAAATCACCCAATCACTGAATATGTAGCAGAGTTGGAGCTGTGTACATGAGGCGTTGAAACAAGATGGTTCCAATTCATTTAACCAAAAATCTGTGGCTCTACTGAGATTCATCTTCCGAAAAAAAAAAAAGGTCGATTTAAAGAGGGAAAAATAGAACAAGCAAAGTGGAATTTTGAAAGCAGTTTACCTAAATACATCACCAAAAATATTAGTCCAACAATTTTTAAGTTTAGTTACGATTGATAACTACTTAAAAACACATATCAATAAACAAATTTACATAACGTTTATTTTGATCAAATATTGCATATAGGGCTAATGGCACAACATTTTACTACAGGGGAATAATACACAATTAAAAAATACTCGCATCTCGGCAACCTTGCAGTGTAACTGTAATTCTAACACATGCAAAGAACTATAAGAAAAATATTTGTTTACACATTGTATTCTTTTAACAATATTCCAATTAATTATGCCCCTAATACCAGAAACAATTGTTATTGAATATTCCAAGTTGCATGCTTAAATAAACATAGTGTTATATGACTCTTTTCATACAAAAATAGAGAACTATTCTGTTTTAAATATTTCAAAGGCTCAAAGTCTACTACCCTAAATTGTAAAAGTGTACACATTCAAGCAGAAAATTACTTTCAAATAGACATCTACTTAACTTGTATGACGTAATACAGCATGATCTTTGAAAGAACTGTGCAATGGGAGTTCATAACTAGATTCAGTTTCTTGGACGTACTTCATTGCAAAATTTTGCAATGGATTACGTCCAAGAAACTGAATCTAGTCGTAATACAGTATGGCACTCCAATCTGAGTGTACTTCTCCGATCAAAAGGACGCATATTTATACTAGAAAATCTACTCCCACTAAGTTTGCTACCATTACATCATACCGGAACAGCAACGCCCTCTTTACTATGGTGGCACTATCTATTATAAACAGTTTAGCCCAACACACGTGATTGCCGGAGACTAATCAAGGCGTAACTGACGTTACAGAAGCAAACTGACGAAGTCAGTGTAAATATGGCTTCTCTCGTTTCAGTTGAACACATACCGAATCAGAGTTGGTCGTGCCGGGCGTCGTAAACTTCCGTTAATGTGGCAGGTGCAGTTTAACACAGTTTAAACAATTTAGTTTAGAGGTCGGAGTTCGTGCGTGAAGCAGCAGCAACGAGTTAAGGAGTTTCAGTCATCATCTTCAGTTAACGTAAGAAAACATACATAAATTTAAATGTGTCGGGCAGACAGTATAGTTAAAAAATAGAGACGGGATCTTCTCAGTATCACTTACACAAAAATGGTATATATTTGTAAACATTTTTGAGCCAAATGTTGTCTCCATGAAAGCATAAAATGATGCAAAACAAACTTTTAATTATGAATGCATTTATGAGTAGCATTGCATAATATATACCCAAAATCTTCACCTCACGATTTTATAAGTTAGTATCAAATTAAAGAAAAGTCATTTACGTCACATCTTGACAACAATCATTTGATTCACGCAAGCTTTGTCAAACAAGCGGTTCTATAAAAGTTTCGTACAAAATTACGTAACATATGTGAGACAGTTGCTTATTTTTTTAAGTAGAGGTGATTTAATATCGTACATTGTTATATTGAAAATATTAAACGTTATCACAAATTATGAAACTTTTAATAGTGACAGTAAACATTTTATCTTTTTGTCTATCATTTTGTAAGATAACGTATGATTAACTTACCTTTATATCTCTCATCTCGGTATACAATCAACTAACTTCCAAATTAATTACTAAACAAGCCGTGTTTTAAACATGTATATAATTATTGAAAATTCTCTTTCAGAGATTTGTGACCAAAATAAATAATTTAGTAATATTTCATGTTTATTTACCTGTTTAGACAATTTCACATATTCTCTGTATAGTCAACGTAACTATTATAGCCACGAAATATAATCGTACTAGAAACGATAGTGCCACATTAGTAAAGAAAAATTGTTTCATATGTAAAATTGAGCGAATGCCAAAAAAATTCGGCTCCTCAATCTTTTTAAATTAGGCTGTGTTATTATACACGATTTGTGTCGTTGACATAAGTTAATTCAAAATGATGGTGTGCCCTGTTTCACGAAACAATGGACTGATTCCTAACGTTTGTACAATGAGGCGGACCTCTATAACATGCGGGTTGCGTGACGGCTTTACAGTAAACGATATTCGGGGAATAACGGATTAGAATTCTATGTGTTAGTGACATTATTGTTGATAATTTAAAAAATTTTTAAAATTTCAAAAATTTCTGAAAATATTCCAAAATTTCGAAAATTTTCAAAAAATTACAAATTAAAAAAAATTAAAAAATTTCATAACACTGTAGATACTTATTCAAGCATTAGCTAACATTACATTCTTATACGAGAAAGTATGTTCACGAATTATACTGGCAACTTCTTGATTGCCTGATGATTTGAACGAACGTAATGCTCATTAAATACCGAAAACAAATTTATGTCACAAAAATTCAAATATATTGTAGCATCTGAGGATGGGAGAAATCTCTAAAACGTATATAACTAATTTTAGAGTTTATAACCTCTCTCAGAAACTAAATGACTTGAAACTTAAATATATTTCGCTATAAATAATATATTTTCGGAGACTGGCAGAAAGCTATGACTTACGACGTTTTTTAGTTATTTCCTGATACAAACAAAACGTCCCTCAACATTTTTAGATATAACTATTAAATCATCTTAAAGTAGCTTATGACTAAAATGTCAGCTAATACTGGATTAAGAACACTAGGAGCTACATTTTCTTCCACCGAAAGACACAAATGCGCAAAGTTAATGCCATGAACAATTCTTTGGTGTGTGTAATTTGAGGGTATGAGAAATGAAATCCAAAGAACTCAAATATTAGCGTTGTAAATGAAGATAACAAGCGGAATTAAGGAAAGAACTAAAATGAACACACACATAAAGCAGGTGTTTTGAGTAGGACCTAAGTGGGATAATTATTACAAAAACCTACATTTGTTTGAAGTGTAACGTAAATATGTAAACTGAAACATTTTATGTATACTATGTTTATAAACCGTACACATTTCAGCTCTATAAAACTGAAATGATTCATTAGACAGTATAGCAGTCGTAAATTATAAAAATGTTCCCTTACTGTGCGTGCAAATAAGTTTAGTGATAAGTTGAAGAAGTGATATAGGCCTAAGAACGAAAAATTACACAATGTGTAAATTCTTGGCTAGAGAATATAAAACGAACTGTTGGCCAAAACTAATACAGGATAACGTTTCATTAGTATGCACTTAACCATAATTTAAGCTTATATGTTTATATTTATACATACACAACTACTACACTTTAAGTGATGCAAAGTACCACGTATTTCATTCAGTGAGTCACTTAAAAGATATGCTAACCTCGAGTATTAACTGCAGTATTTTATTGCGTCTTAATAGGGTTTGGCTGTGCTAATAATGGCACTATTCGTGGAAATACTATACTCAAGATACACACCTTCTAAACTGCATTTGTGTGTGTGTGGAACCAAATCGATGGAGCACTAAAGGTACCACTGACCAGCGTGGCGTATGTAATCCTGTGCCACATTTACGTGCGAGACACTCAAACGGTGCACAAAGGTAAACTATGATTCGTTTTCGGTGGTGACCACGTCATTTTATTTTAAGGGAAGTACCAATGGTTTTAAAGTCCAACGCGTGTTTCTATATAAGTAACGTGTTTTTAAACAGGTTAGTATTTTACCAAATGCAATTGCCTGGAAAAGCAGTTCTTAGCAATTTTGAATAGCCCCATAAAACCACGTTTCTAATAAACGTGTTGCATTTATATGCTACGAGAACCATTGTTCGAAGTGTGTTTTCTTTGTGTAAAGGTCGAATGGTCAGACCATTCACCTCCCACTAAGGTGATCCGGGTTCAATTCCCGACGTGGTCGATCTTTGAACTTTTGCATGCAGGAATCGTGCGGGACGATGCCACTGGTTGGTGGGTTTTCTCGGGGATTTTCAGTTTCCCCCACCCGTTCATTCCAGCGCTGCTCCATACTTGCCTCATGTTACCCCTCATCAGCGCTAAAGACCTCGATCTTGAGCGCTGACCAAAATCTCTCTCATTCTCCTTTTCGTAAACAAACATTAAGGGTGTTCAAGGGGCGAAAAATTGTAATTTTATGTTTGTATGAAACAGTATTAGTTTTGTAGACGTAACTTGGTAGCGTATTTTCCCCTTACAATAAAATTAAGCTCAACCAGTTTTTCCACAATGACATTTCAAAGTAAAAATTTGCATGTTTTTATTTCATACACCACATGAAAACCAATCAACATAATGAAACGAAAATATTCACAGTGAAAGTACATGTGATGGGCTAGGAAAGTTAAATATATAAAAATGTAATACAAAATATTTTTTGTATTAAAAAAAAATTCCTAAAAAAGCAAAAAAAAAAAATATATATATATATTAAAATTTCAGAAATTTTTAAATAATATAAATCTTTGTTTGAATGGGTTTTTATATACTTAAAGCCCTAGCCAGTCACATGTACTTCCACTTCGAATTATTTAGTTTCATTATGTTAATTAGTTTTCTTGGAGTGTATGAACTAAAAACAAGCAAATTTTGACTTTGAAATGCCATTGTGGGAAAACTGGCTGAGATATTTTTTGTAGGGGGAAAGTGTACTCCATATAATGTCTTCAAAACGAACACTGTTTTATGCAAACATAAAATTATGATTTTTGCACACTTGAACACTCTTATGGCGTTACTCACAAAATGAACAATAGCAACTCGCAAGAATTTCAAGCTCAGGTGGGTAGGACCATTAAAGAGACAAATATTTTTGTCACGATGGCAGTGAGAATACTGGCAGAACAGGCACAAAATAATTAGATGTAAAAGGTTGCGACATGAGCAAGAAAAAAAATTTCTTGGGTTGTTTGACAAGCCATCTATAGCAGCCCATTCACGGTCTTAGATATACATGTATGCACACTAGCCTATCTACCAATGACACAGAGTTGGCCTTTTATAACTGACAAAGCCGTTAGTAGTAGTTGTGTTTCAACATTGCAACATATCGTTATTCTACTTGAGCCCCTAGTGGCTCGGACAGGAACTTCCTATTCCTAGTTATATTTCCTGCAATGTTGACACAACACCACTGAAGTGCCAGTGACACTAATCAGTCGTATGAGGACACACTTCTGCTCAAGAGGTCAACTTCAGCACTAGAAATATGTTAAAACATTTAAACTGTGATATACGTGATACATTGGTCGCTTGACAAAACTACGCATGCCTGCGCTCTGTTAGCAGCCTAGTCAACTATGTGTACAGATTATTCCCAATTTTGTGAAGACCGAAACGTGGTTTATCCCAATATTAAGCCCATGATTAGAGGTACGTCAATTTCGCGGATTCATCTGGCAGCAGTCTAGACTTGTCAGTCCTATACACCCACTGGCCGCAATAGATTATCTATTGGCTTATATTCGTACAAGCAGGTAGCAAGCGATAGCACTTCGCATTATTTCCTTATTTACTACTGGCTTGCAGTAGTCAAACGCGTTTCGTAACAGCCGCCAGCAAGTCACAGACATGACAATGACGTATACATAATTGGCGTTCAACCTGACCTGGAATGTATCTGCGAAATTTACGTACCTCTAGTCATGATCTTTCATTTATTTCAAACAATTGCAAATAACTCGAATATTTTTTAACCAAACGCTTTGAAAAAAATTGAGACTGTGTGCAGTCATACAATACACAATTTTGCAAGAGGTTTTTTTTAAAACTAATTTACCATTTGCTAGCAAAACATTATTTTACTTCATTTTGGCTTATTTTGACAACAAAATACGTGATATTTCAGAGGCAAAAATCTAGAAATCCGTTTGGTATATTGCAACAAAAAAAATTGTATACAAACTATGATATACATAGAGCCCGGTAATTTTCGCGAAAAGATTTTTGCCCCACATTGTTTCAGTGGCTTACGTGTACACCTGCACCTCAACTTCATGATTATTTGCAGAGTGTTTTTGTGCAGAGTCGTTATTCATTTGACTGTGCCAATCAGTACATGGGTAACTGTGACACATCACGTCTGTGATTTGCGGGTTTAACCTCCACACGCTG
>PNEQ01031608.1:0-12593 GCA_003012365.1 Medauroidea extradentata
GCATATGTAAGCTCACTTAGCGATTGCTGGTATTGTAGGCAGTACTATTACTAAGGTACCTGATAGCTAATATTCGTGGCATATGTAAGCTCACTTAGCAATTGCTGGTATTGTAGGAAGTACTAATACTAATTTACCTGATAGCTTATATTCGTGACATATGTAAGCTCACCAAACGAGTGATAGTATTGTAGGCAGTACTAATACTAAGGTACCTGACAGCTAATATTCGTGGCACATGTAATCTTACCTAGCGTGTGATGGTATTGTAGGCAGTACTAATACTAAGGTACCTGATAGCTAAAATTCGTGGCACATTAAAGCTCACTTAGCGAGTGCTGGTATTGGTCGCAGTACTAATACTAAAGTACCTGATAGCTGAAATTTTTTGCACATGTAAGCTCGCCAAGCGAGTGCTGGTATTGTAGGCAGTACTAATACTAAGGTACCTGATGGTTAAAATTCGTGGCACATGTAATCTCACCTAGCGTGTAATGGTATTGTAAGCAGTACTAATACTAAGGTACCTGATAGCTAAAATTCGTGGCACATGTAATCTTACCTAGCGTGTAATGGTATTATCGGCAGTACTAATACTAAGGTACCTGATAGCTAAAATTAGTGGCACATGTAAGCTCACCAAGCGGGTGCTGTTTTTGTAGGCAGTACTAATACTAAGTTACCTGATAGCTAATTATATTGGCATACATAAGCTCACCTAGCTTATGATTGTATTTATGCAGTACTATTACTAAAGTAGCTGATAGCTAAAATTCGTGGCACATGTAAGCTCACCTAGCATGTGATGTTATTGTAGGCAGTACTAATACTAAGGTATCTGATAGCTAATATTCTTGGCATATGTAAGCTCACCTAGTGTGTGATGGTATTGTAGACAGTACTAATACTAAGGTACCTGATAGTTAATATTTGTGGCACATGTAAGCTTACCAAGAGAGTGTTGGTAATGTAGGCAGTACTAATACTATGGTACCTTATAGCTAAATTCGTGGCACATGTAAGCTCAACATGCGAGTGTTGGTAATATAGGCAGTACTAATACTAAGGTAACTGATAGCTAATTTTCTTGGCATATGTAAGCTCACCTAGCGTGTGATGTTTTTGTCGGCAGTACAAAAACTAAGGTACCTGATGTCTAATATTCGTGGCACATGAAATCTCACCTAGCATGTAATGGTATTGTAGGCAGTACTAATACTAAGGTACCTGATATCTAATATTCGTGGCACATGTAAGCTCACATAGTGAGTACTGCTATTTTAGGCAGAACTAATACTAAGGTATATGATAGGTAATATTCTTGGCACATGTAATCTCTCCTAGCGTGTGATGGTATTGTAGGCAGTACTAATACTAAGGTAGCTGATATCTAATATTCTTGGCACATGTAATCTCACCTAGTCGTGTGATGGTATTGTAGGCAGTACTAATACTTAGGTACCTGATAGCTAAAATTCGTGGCACATGTAAGCTCACCTAGCATGTGATGGTATTGTAGGCAGTACTAATACTAAGGTTCCTGATAGGTAATATTCTTGGCACATATAATCTCTCCTAGCGTGTGATGGTATTGTAGGCAGTACTAATTCTAAGGTAGCTGATATCTAATATTCGTGGCACATGTAAGCTCACATAGCGATTGAGTCTATGGACAAATTGCTATGGATTTATTAGACTGTTGTTTTAATTATCAAACAATATCACGTTAGTTTCCAATATTTTCGCAGTAATTGCACTTGCTTATGTGTGGTTAATTTTGCGCTTTGCAATACTCCATTTACAGTGACGTTAACTTATTAAAGATAGCAATCTTGTTCAGTTCTTAAATAGTGCCCTTACATTCACAGTAATCGAACAGAAGTGTAGCATTTTTGCTCGGACCATAATTTTCTTACAATTTACACAAACAGGTATACATAATATGTATTTAATGAATATCTTCCAAGAACGTTGTATTTGTATTAGCATTTTATTATATTCTTGAGAAGCAAATTGTATAAAATTATAATTATAAAAGGTAATAATAAGCGTGTTTTGTACGTAACATGACATTAGGTTGTTCACATGAAACTTACCGTGAGGCCAAGATGTGCAATGTTCTGGTCATGCATGTGCTCCAGTCCTAACAGAACTTGCCGGATATAGCCGGCGATCTCTGACTCAGTTACATGCAGCTGCATGGTGAGATTGTCCAGTAGCTCTCCTCCACCAGCCCTGGATTACGTCAGTTAAGGAAAACTCTACCAACTATGCTATTTTACATATTTACGTATTCTCTTTTAAATTAATAGTATTCTACTTTTGTTTTGTGTGGTTTTCTAACAAGATAACTTGATAGTGAAGTAAATGAATTGGTTAACTTTTAATACTAATGACACAGGCCCAAATAAAATTACTGTTTATTGACTTATTACGATTTATTTTTCAACCTCCCTTCTTAGTAAATTAATATATAGTCACCTTTATACATAATTATTTCGCTGTACAATAAGCGCGCTTGAAGGTTAGGAGGTGAAAAAAATTTGAATATGAACAGAACAAAACGGCCTCTCAGTATTCAACATGGAGCGAATCTGGAGTGAACGTGGACTGAAATGCGTTTGTAGTAAAATTTTTAATCAAGATTGAATTGTAAATATAGACTGAATCCATGTCTAGAGACATAGTTGCGAAACGTTGAACTACAGTACAAATGACTGTCAGAAAAGCCCGAGGGGATTATTTTTATATATCTTGCATGATTTTATTCATCAAAATATAATTTTTTTTTATTTATTTGGCACTTCCCAGTATTTTTACAATATTAACCACTTGTATTTAGCTAGCCCAAGACGATTCTAATATCTTACATAACAAAAAAACGATTCAAGATGGCGACCGCTTCGTTTTCATTCAGTTCAATCCGATATGTGTTAACAGTATACGTTTTAATCCGGATTATACAGTCCAGTCCACATCGCCTTCGCGAGTCCCCTGTCATTATCCAGAGATGAGGCATCTCTTGCCGGAGTGCAACTGCTCCAAAATTAGGAAGGGAGGTATATGTGCGGTGGCCCTTGCCCGGAAAAAAATATATTGTAAGGGGCAAAATGGTGCTATTTTATGAGGTTTTTTAAAACCAAAATTTTGAATATTTAGTTTGAATATTTTCTACACGGCTTCATCTTTCCTGTAGCACAAAAATTAAGATAAATTTTTAAACTGCAAGTCTTATATTATAATGTTAACAGAACAATTGAAATTTAGATGACATCGATACATGTATTATTAAATAGGCCTACAATGGTTCTAAATGATGCGAACTACGACTGATAATATCTGAGGTTAAATTGAAATCAATAAGTAGTAACATAACTCGAATTAACATACCAAAAGTCAGAAAAATCATGATCTACAAACAAAATTTAGTTTTAAATTAGTAATAAATTATATGTCATAAAATTAATTTTTCAGTAATGAAAAAATTGTTAGTGAAAAGAAAAGAAAGTTTTTTAATATCAAGTTCACTTCCCGCTTAAATAAACACTAACGTCTGCTTCAAAATTATTAACCTCTTCCACATAATGTATGTCAATAGTAGGTTCACTACGTAAAAATTTTTTAGAATGCAAATTGCATAGGTTTCGATTTACATTTTTGAAGGTAACATTTTGGTGACATCGCTAAAGTCTAGTGCTCTACGTATGCCGCATTCGATACTGGAAATGCTCAAATTATTTAATCGTTCCTGTTGCATAGCACTTCCTTTTACATTTTCAGTAATATTTAGTTTAGAAAATGATCGTTCACCCGAGGCACTCGACACCATTATTGATAAAACCATTCTCAGAGAAATTTCCACATTCGGAAATGTTGGTAACTATCCGTTTTCGTACAGATGATAGATGGTTTGTAAATTCACCTTCTTTGAGGGAGTATAACGACACCCAACATCCTCACGTTCTTCCAAATCTTCTTCGCACATTGCTTCATTTATGTCCGCTTCTGCTTCACCAGAATTTGCACAATCGGAACCATTTTAAAGGTGTACAAGCTGCAAATTGTCGTAATATTCTGCAAGATAACTTTTTAAGTGTAGGAATTCTTCTACAAGCTCCGACTTGCTTACGTCTTGTTTATATAGAGAAGCGAAATCTTCACAACAAATTTTCATTTGGTCTTGTTGAAAATCGATTAAATCCTCTCGAAATCCTAATTTATTTAAAACTCTTTTATATGCTTACATTGATTGGATAGTAAGTCTCAACTCTACGTTTATCTCTTCCTTTGGGAATATATAGTATCTTGTTTTCTGCTGTTGTCGAAAAAATAAGTCGAGTGCTGCGTCTACTAGTTCTACTTTCTGGATTCTCACTATTAGTGAATAAGTTGATGCCAAAGTGTAATTTTCGTAGATGTCAAAACTGCCTCTTTTCTGTTCAACACATGATTTTAAAGATTCGAGAACTTTAACAGCCACTGACAGAGTAAGAGTAGGGTTTCTCAGTACTTTGTAGACCTTGTCGATACTTCCCAAGATATCATTCCTAAAGTAAGCGAGGAACATTGTATCAAATCTTTCCATGCATTTCTTTAAACCCACATTTATTAATTTTTAATTTTAATTCAGTGTCATTTACAATCGCATCCAATACAGATTCGATCACTAGATATCTTTCGCTCAGTGCTAATACGGCATCTGCCCCAGCTGACCATCTAATGTTGGAGAGTGGTTTTAGGTTTTACTCGAATCAGTCATTGCGGATAGTAAAATGTTCCATCTGCTTGCTGATACTGAAAATAAGTTGGACAGGGATTGAAAGAAGTCAAATATATTGCAGCCTTTTAGTTTCTTTCTGCTGCTACTACAACAACAAGATTCTACGAGTGGAAAGAACATGGTACGAATTTTGCCAGTGGGTTGGACATTGTAGCACACGTGAGAGTTTTTATTGCAGTAACTGTGTAACTGATCGCATGCAGTGAGTTGGGCAATCAGTCAACTGCGTCATGTAAATTCCGCTTTACCACATTTTTCATGCCAAGTCTAGGTACAGTAATAACGTTACAATACACACATTTTGAAAACGAAAATTTTTTGAAGTAATAACATAGGAAACAAACTTTCGCTTACTCTAATAGTACAGATCACAGAATTGTTTCTCTACTCGGTAGATCAATTCCTTGATATGTAAAATAAAATGCGCACAGTGCACCTGCACCATCATTCGACAGTTAGCTTCTTGACTAGATTCCTATCGATTGGTTTTCTATTTTGTAATGCATAAATTGTTAAACATGAAAATATTGTTACTCTATACGTAGTAATAGATATAAGTAAGTTGTCCACAGAGAAACTTTAATACAAGGAAAACACAACAAATAACTAAAAGAGGTGAACATAATCTTTCAATTTATTCTACCTTTAAAAACCATTGGTTCATTTAAATTTGTATCGTAAAGCATAATAGTTCGTAAATAAAAACAGGCAAAATATTTTAATGTAGTAGGAGTCAAGTCCACATTAATTAATACGAATATGAAACTGCAAGACAAAAATTAATGCTTTGCTGTGTTCACATTTACATTACTAATAGGTTTTACCAAAATCAAAGTTATGTCCTTACATATATTAAATTTAGGCCATGACCTTATGTTTTCACAGCTAGTTTGATAATAATAAAGTTATTATAAAAATCAATAATGTACTACAGTAAGAGTAAACATAAATGAGTTGTGCACAATTATCTCATGCGATGTCTTCCTGTTATAAAATACATCAGCTGCCGCCATGGGCTAAGAGATAACATCTGCAGCACGCTAAGTAGAGGCCTGGCAGTTGGCAGCAAAGGGCACAGGAAACCACGTGCACAGAGCAAACACGGAATGGCACAAGTTGCCGAGAGAACCACCGTAGAAGTGGGACAGTAGTACAATTAGTGACGAAATGTAAAACTAGTGGTTATAAACATGAAATAAGAAAACTTACCTCGTCCGTACAATTCTACAGTACTATATTTTCGAGAGATAGCATATTACATCGTCTCTTTCTACCTTCAACCATTGTTCAACGCCATCACATCTCTTCTTGTCAGCACATTGTACGAGAGTATATTTGAGTTCTGGCCGATTACTTCTCTATATTCTGTCTGCCATTGTTCCGCGCAATATCATATCACCTCGTCTGTACAGTTGTATGAGAGTATATTCGAGATACAGCATACTACTTCTTTATCTTTTATCTGCAATTGTTCCGCGCAATATCATATCACCTCGTCTGTACAATTGTATGAGAGTGTATTCAAGATACGGCAGACTACTTCTTAATCTTTTATCTACAATTGGTATGCGCCATATAATATCACCTCGTTTGTACAGTTCTATGATAGTATATTCGAGATACGGCAGACTACTTCTTAATCTTTTATCTAGGATTGTTCCATGCAATACCATATCTCCTCGTCTGCACAATTGTATGAGAGTATATTCGAGATACGGCAGACTACTTCAAAATCTTTTTTCTACAATTGTTCCATACAATATCATATTACCTCGTCTGTACAATTGAATGAGAGTCTATTCGAGATACGGCAGACTATTTCTTAATCTTTTATCTACAAATGTTCCATGCAATATCATATCACCTTGTCTTTACAATTGTATGATAGTATATTCGAGGTACGGCAGACTATTTCTTAATCTTTTATCTACAATTTTTTCCATGCAATATCATATCACCTTGTCTGTACAATTGTATGAGAGTATATTCGAGGTACGGCAGACTACTTCGCTATCTTCTGTCTCCCATTGTCCTATGCTATCTCATCTTTCCTCGTTCTTACAATTGTATGAAAGTATATTCGAGATATAGCAGATATTTTTTCACCTTCTGTCTACCACTGTTCCATGCCATTATATCTCCCCTTTTCCGTACAATTGTATGGGGGTTCATTCGAGACATTACAGACTACATCTGTTTACCATTTTTCTACGCCGTATTATGTCACTTCGTTTGTACAGTTGTATTAGAGTGGAGGATATTTGTAGGTATAAGGAAAAGGGGATTTAAAAAAACTGTCTATAGACACTATTCTATAAACATTAAAATTTATTTTTAATAGAAAAAAGGGAAAAACGTAATTAGACCCATCTGGCTGACTGATCCTGTAATTTTTAATATAATAAATTACGTCTTATATTTTAAGGGCCTTTTTTTACCAAAAAAGAAGACCATCTCTAAAGAGTACTCTATAATCTTATATATTTTAGATTTTAACAGATGAAAGTGAATAAGGAAGGTTGAACTATCTGGTTCACTGATCCAATATTTTTAACATATGAAATTTTAAATTATACTGTATGAAAAAAATTTGGGTGTTAAATTTTCTCTTCTGTGACTATAAAAAATGATAAAACAATAATATTAATATATTGTTTTATTTATTAAGGCGGTGGCAAGTAAATCGCTTAAAATTAATAGAAAATTAAAATTAATGATTTAAAAAATTTAAATTGTTTACAAAATTATTTAGTTAAAAAACAGCGTGTGTTAAAGTAATGAAAAATATTCAAACGTCCCCCACATGACACAAAACGTTTTCCGACTTTCATGTGTTTTATGTTTTAATAATATTTTTTATTTAGCTAAGATTTGCTAAAAATTGTTTTTTTTAATTTTGAAAAAAATAATAAACAATTTTTAATGTAAATGTTTTCAAAAAATAGTTTTTTATTTTGTAAAATTTGTATAGTTCATTTATTTTGTTCTAAAAAAGGACAAATAAAATAGGCAAACTTGAAAAAAAAATTACAAACGCCTGGAATGTATTTACATAAAAAAGTAATTTTTAAAACGGAAAAATCTAAATCTCAAGAAATATAAACGATAAGTAATATTTGGGAAAATTATTCTAATCCTTCCCTCAAAGAAAAACATTTAAGTACTTTAAAAACATATAAATAATATAATAGTTTTATGTGAGATATATCATAATGCTAAAAAAATTTTCATGAAAAATGTAGAATACATGAGTAGTATGATTTGGTTCCTTCTGGGACAGGAGCCGGGAGGTGGAGCCCGGCCGAGTTTGGAGCCCCCCTACATGTTGTGACGTCATGTCCCTGGCCGCCATGTTGGATGACTGTGACCTTGACCTTGACCTTTAACCTTGACCATGAACTTGACCTTGAGTGTCATATTACAAAAATTTTCCAAAATTTCGAAAATTTCAAAAAAAATTCAAAAATTTCAAAATTTTCAAAAAATTTCAAAATTTAAAAAAATTCCGAAAAAAAATATTACCTCCATTTTGTTTCCGGTCACCATATTGTTTCCGGCCGCCATCTTGGTGTTTCTTCCAAAAAATTTTCGATTTAGCATTCCATTATAACCCCACACATATTTAATAAATATAATTTTTTATAAAAAAACTTTTTGACAAAATTCTTTTTAGTAAAAACTTTTTTAATAAAAAACTATTTAATAAAAAACTTTTTATATAAAAATCATTTAATTAAATCAACTACCGAAACGTATTACCCGGACGAGCTCCATCGACACACTGACGCCCCCCACCACTTTTTACATGTATATATTAACTTATCCCCCCTCACCACCCCTATCCGGTACTTTATTTTCATTGGATGTTAGTCACGTGACGAATTTCCCCCCTCCTACTTTCCCCTCTCACCCACACTCGTGTTATAACCCGCTCAAACTACTACACCCCCTCCACCCCCCTCGCCAAACTTTACCACCCGTTTCTTATCCGTCAAATTAATATATATTTCCTTTATAGTTCTCACTTCACAGCACGTCACCAGTGTCTTCACATAGCAGCTAGGTGACCTTAAGTAGTAACAACCATCGATTGCGACTACGTATTGATCATCAATTTTAAAATTATCATTTTTTTAAACATTGTAACTATAATTTCAAAAACTTTATTTGAATACCATTAATGAATACTACTTAAACATGACTTATTTCTTAGCTATATACGATCAATTCCCAATAAAATCAATCACTTACTAAAAAACTTGTTGGTAAATATTTTTATTATACCTACAAGGACATTATTTCCTACGGAACTTCATCGTCTACACTAACACTCCTACCAAATTAGCTACATTTCCTTCAATTTCCGATAAAATCAATCATCCGTTATGAAAATACCATATTTATCAGGTCAGTTACATCGAAGAAACAGGCGTACAATTTCATATTCATACTACTAATGCTAAACACACCACTCCTACGCCCTCGCACCTACCACTCTACCTTCACTCTCCAACAGTCCCGTCAGAACCTGTCCGAACTGATCATTACACTCTTCTACAGTACATATACGGGCGTATGACATTGTCTCTGCTTAGCGAGCAGTTTCATATACACAACATCTCGCAGCCATCCAAATACCATCATCCAATCTCGTATCACTGGCATTTTTCCATGCCAGAACCGTTACTTCAGATGCATACATTACTATTTTTATTCTATCTTTACTTTTTACACGAAAAAAGTATTTAAATCGTAATATTTATTCCCGTCAAACACCCACGTAAATTTAAAACCCCCTTTCCTTAATTATAAAAATTTATGTACATTCAATATATAATCAACTAATTGTAAAACAAACACCTCATACCTTGGAAATGTATTTAGACTTCACCTTAAAACATTCAAAATCATGTCCATGTATTGCTTGATTAAGCATCAAAAAACCTTAGTTTATTGCGCTCATCAACTTCGTGTCGTCACAATGCAAACCAAGGCTTCGTAACAGAAGCTTCATCCATGCTTCGTTCACCCAGTATCATATATTGCCAGTTTTGTCAAGGAAGTCCCATGTGCCGACATAGTCATTGTCATGTAGGTAGCTATCACCGGTGAAGATATCGCCAACAGAGGTAAAGCTACCGCAGTGCTAGCCGAAGATGTTCAACCCGAGCTCACGTCAGGTCATAACATATTCACTGATGTAGATAAAATTCTGCGTCACTGCTACAATTCCCACTAGTTACAGGAAATATCGAACACATACTGTTATATTTTTTTCCGAAGTGAGTTGTGGTCATAGGCAAGTTACGTCGCATATAATCTGACACAAACAACACTTATTCACACAATTTAATGATTATCATATAGTGGTATGTGCTTCGTCCTGTTCGCTTTCGTACAATATGTGTCTTAATACGGTACCGGTTTAGTGTAATAGCACTCCAACCATACATTTTATTTCATAACTCAGTGATTTGCCAACTGTTCTTAAGGTTATCGAACCGAATTTTCTTTCATACTAAGATGTAAAGTACGCTAGTCCTTGCTGTTTTAATTTCAATATATGTCTTCAGACTACCTCAGAAAGCCAAACACATGAGTACAATTACATTTTTATTACAAATATCTGTACAACCGTAGATGCTTTAGCTTCTCAACTTTCAACACGTTCGTCGTAATCATCTCGTCATATTCTTAATTGACTGATAGACGTATTAATACACCTGAACTCGCGCCCGCACTTCAAACACCCATAAACCATACAGTCCTTATTCATACATGTTTTTCGTCTCATACCACCTACCCTACCATGTCAACATGTAATGTAAATCATGAAACAGATGCAACAAGGGTATCTTGAAGTCATTAACATATATTCCGGGCTGTTCACATATGAAACAGAAGGTAATGATGGCTTCGCCATTAACACATCATTCGTAGTAGGTTCAATTTTCTCCTAAGTTCATTCAATCGTCGAATCGTGTTGCTTTCCAGGGAGAATATCATGACATGTACTTATATGCTATACGTGCATACAGTCTACAGCTCTAACATCAATATGCTGTACAACACTGGTTTGTATTACATTTACTTATTCCTAGTCTCCATACAGCGTATCCACACTCAAATGTTTTGTATCACTGGTATCTTGAAGGTGTTGACGTCGATTCTCACAAAGTTAAACTCGTAACGGTTACAATTTCCTTAAATGACGACGTATAGCTACAGAGAAGAGACCTTATCAAATACTAAACCGTATACCGTTTCTAGTTGTTGCTTTTGTCCAATCCAGATATCCTAGTTTTCTCACTGGTACATACTATGAATAATACTTTAATGTCGTCCAGCATTACGCACACATACTAATATTTTTCCATTAATACATTCTTGCGGTAAGAACACACATGAATATTTTCCATCTTCACTGGAGGTAATGTTACCTCTTCACTATTGAAATATCACCTCTCCCAGACTACTGATATTCGTATACTTACTGCAGTCATTAATATAAGTTTTTATCCTTTTACCTTATATCCAGTCTTGCAAACATGTTTGTTACCGAATTTCATGTTTTATTTTAAAGTGCATTCATGTATATACATTTCACATTTCTTTGCTAGCACAAAAAATATCGTTTGTAAGATAAAGGGAAGCAACCCTTTGTAGTTCGTGTCTTGACTCTGTATTTTGTCTCATAAGACAAACCAAGATACCAACATTTTTTCTCGCCTTAAATTACGTCTACGTTTTACTTTCTGAAAATACATCTCGCCTCTTACAGAAGGACATATCTGTAGAAGGTTACGGTACAGCCAGTAGCACGTAACACACTTCGTAGGTTCAAGATGGAAGATCTCGTCCTGTATAGTTAAACATTTTTCGCCATCAACAGACATCATATACGTTGCGTAACGTGTATGTAAAATACATTATACTAATAAGCGAGAGTAAAAATGAATACATGTAAAGCTACAGGTCTTTTCTTCATTCGCTTTTGTACATAGTATGTAAATTTTAAACCGAATACATTATGTCATACATTTAAGAGTTTCTTCCATGTGTATTTCAGTTCTAATACGTCTTTATTTCCTTTCATGTTCCTATCTCACAGTCAGACTAAAACCTAATCATTCTTTCAGCGCTAAAGACTTTGATGTTGGTCGCTAACTAAATTCTCTCTCTCACCCTAGCCATTTTTAACGATTCCATACGTAAAAATTATATAAACCTACTTACATTAACCATCAATGTATTACTAATATACAGAACAGATATTTCTGATTTGCTCGTCTTAAATATACTCGACCCCTCCTTTCTACCATACAGATCGTAGTCAGGTAAAAACGTAACTTTCATGAAACTAATTACAGCACAACAAAAAACGTAAGATGAGTCTTCAGTATTTTTTTCAATTTAAACATAACTATGATTAAATTTTACCTTGCACATTAATATCAAAGAACGTCATATTTCTAAACACCATGAATTACAAAAGTGCTTCCAAAATACGATTTTTTTATTTAATTTAATTCGTCAAGGTAAAAATATTGCGAAAAAATAATATTTTTAACACGTATATTTTATTATTTTCAATAACATCACATTTTTTTTTTTAATTAAATCAGATCGAGCAAATTAAAGAACATTTACTTTATTGGCGCGCAGGCTGCTGGATGCGTGTGTGCTAGAGAGACAGAGAGAGATAGAGAGAGACAGAGACTGATCACACTACACCTATGACCGGTAAGGTGTCAGGTAGGCTTAGGATGGGAGGGGGGGCCGGCGCGGTGTGCACGTGTCATCACACTCACGA
>PNEQ01031610.1:0-12593 GCA_003012365.1 Medauroidea extradentata
AAAATGAATTTAAACTGGCTAACTGAATATCCTGCCTAACCGACCTGTGGCTATATTTACCGACTCACACTGTGTGTCTTAGTTGTCACGGTTACGTATCCAACACACAGATGAGCGACAGAAGCTGAAGGTCTGGTAGACTGGAAGATGACAGTGAGCACGATGTGCACACTGCGGCTGCCGGAACAGAACTCTTTCCAGTGAAAACTGGTAAAAATTGGGCTGTATATATAGCCTGCAGCACTGCTCCTAGCGCGACCAATGGCAGTCGAGCTCTCTCCTGATTGGCCGCGCACCTTTTAATGGGTCGTATAGTCTATTGTCGCTGTGTAAATAACTGTGTTTCTCTTTTTGTTAAAGGTTTCCACATGTTTCTCAATTCCATACTTTGCTGACTAAATGCATTTCTGTTATTCACAATAAATGCTTATTCCTTTATATTAATTCGGATTGGATGTGTTTATATTGTAAGTGGAGCGGCATTTTCCCACAGTATTTTATGACTATTTTCCAACACTTGTTCGGCCAGTTTGGATTTTTGTATCTCGCCTTTTTTTGTGTTATTTGTATGTTCTTTAATACGCCTGGAAAGTTATCTGCTTGTTTCTCCTGTGTACACTTCCACACTTGCATGCCGTTTGATAAATACAGTCCTGCGTTTGTAGTTTGAGGACCGCTGATTTCAATTTTGTAATGATACTTTTTCATGTGGTCCTGGATTTGAAAGTAGTCTGCATATAGTACGTGTTGCCTAGCTGACTTATCTAGTCTGAAAGACCACGGAAATATGGGATTACTATGGTCCGTGCAGGTTTTTTCGGTTGTGTTTTGTGGATTAACGAAATGGTTGGGTTTATCATGTATTTTTCAATTGTACTCATATGGCAGCCATTCGCTAATAAGTTCTTTTCCCATGTGATTATGTTCACAAACTAGTGACTCTTTGTCGGAGCAATTATTTTCGGCTCTGATGGCTGAAGTGCGGAATATACCAATTTTAGTTCTTGTCGAATGGTTGGAGTTTAAATTGGTGGTATTGACTTGAGTGTGTAGGTTTTGTGTATTTTCTGTGGAAATTCTGTTGTCTTTTTTTTTATACTAATATGTCTAGGGATGGAAGGTTCCCATTGGTTTCGATCTCGTATGTGAACTGGATCGATGACCTGAGTAAATTAAGAAAATTAGCAAAATCATCCAGTTTGCTATCTCCATGTTACCAGAACATAAAAGTATCGTCAACATAGCGAAGCAAGACCGTAGGCGGAATGTCGATTTTACTTAATACCTCTTGCTCGAAAATCCCCATGAAGATTTTGGCCATAAGGGTGAAAGTGATGACAGCTAAATTATCGGCGGTTTAGTTTTAAAGTAATCAATTTTAAATACTACCATGCCTGGAATAACAATTTTAAAGAGGTATTAATTGCCTTTTAAGATGTTAGCTTTTGAGTTCGTTACAATTTAAACTAGGCTCGGCGGTGGCCGAGGGGTCAAACCATTCGCCCCCCACCAAGGCGAACCGGTTTCGATTCCCTGCGGTTTCGGTTTCCGGTTTATCAAAAGTGGGTATCGTGCCGGACGATGCCGTTGGTCGTCGGGCTTTCTCGGGGATCTCCCGTCCCTCTCCCACTTAGCAGTGTTCCAAACTCACCTGATGTCCCATCTCAAGAAAGACAACGAGGTAAAGGGTGTTAAAGTGAGACGAAGTCCCAATTTTATATTTATATTGAATAGTGTTAGTTTTGTAGACGATACTTGTGATTGCAGTTTCCTCTTACGAAACAATTTTAGCTCGAATAGTTTTCTCATAACGGTGCGTCAAAGTAAAAATTTGCATGTTCTGCTGCCATGCAAATAGTGAAAACCAATTGTCTTACGTACGTGATATAATTCACAGTGAAATAACATACTGTGGGCTATGTAATAAAACATTTTGAGAACTGTTTTTCCATTAAAAAATTTGCAGAGTTGGCAATTTTTTCTGTTCTTTGGCGATTTTTTAAAATGTAAAATATTACGTTGCGGGTTTTATAATATTTAATTGCTTAGCTCATGGGATGTCAGTTTACAGTGAACTATTTTGTTTAAGTAAGTCAGTTGGTTTTCGCTGTTTGCATGGCAGCGTAACGAGCAAATGTTGACTTTGACAACCCGTTATGAGAAAACTGTGAGAGCTAAAATTGTTTCGTAAGAGTGAAATGTACTCACAGGTATCGTCTACAAATCTAACAATATTTCATAAAAGTATAAAATTATAATTTTATCGCACTTGAACACCCTTAAGGAGCTTGCCTACTGGCCGTGTGTTTGTGTGAGTGATTCACGGCGCCAAGGGTGATGTAGGTCGGCTCATCTAGTGTGGTATCGCCTCTACTGCAGGACACTGAAAAGGCTGCAGAAGTATCGAAAAACACTCGCCTGACTGACGCTTTCGGTGGTGACCCCATCTTTATTATTGGTGCAGATTGTTAAGCAAAGTCCAACATACCTGACTTTCGTAGTTTCAAAAGAATCCCACAAGTAATTATGTAGATACAGTAGACTGATAAAAATCGGTTATAGGCAATTTGAGGGGCACCAAAATTATCTTTCTAACTAACGTGATGTTTTAAAAGTACCATTCCCACATAATTTGAAGTGTTTATTATTTTCGTAAATGCATACTTTAGAAAAACGATTGGAAATTTCTCAGTAAAATGAGTTCTACTAGTGCGGTGCAACGATGTTTACACGGCAGGCAGACAGGCGGGAGGCTTAATCGCTGACCAAACAATCTCTCTTCCCTCACTCATTTTCTGACACCTATTCACGTTGACTGTTACATAGGATGCTTTATTTACATTCAAAATAAGCAGGAAACCATAAACAAAATGGAATGTAAAACTTAACTAGGAATTTAAAAGTACTTATTTTACCCCGAACCAGCTGTACTCAACAATGAACTCAAACGCTAAATACAAAAATGGAAATAAATGCCCGAACAACACACAGACGACGAGCAGGTGTGTCACGCCGCTGTCGTTAGTTCAATTTCCCGAAAATAATGCGCACGAAAGTCGCCGCGGGGAAACGCAGTTGATTGTGCGCTGCAAATTTAAACACATCAACCGAGTGGCCGAAAGGCATCGGGCAGATAAAACATCCCCTATGAGTAATTAACGAATGGCAGACGACGTATCGAATAGGAAAAGGTAGGTGGATAGAGAAAAGTTTGAAATCTCGCCCCACACTAATGGTTTGATGGGTTGAATGTGCGAGGAGAGGAGGGGTATATGTCACAGGGAGTGGTTTTATTGAGAGAGCCTTCCACATCAAAGAGGAAAGCTATCGAGTGTGGGCTGCCGGAAGGGTTGGTGGGTTTCCGTTAAAAACGAGGTGATTTGGGGGCGGGAGTTGGGGGATGGGTTTAGGTAGGTTCCTGTAAGGGACGTATTTTTATACGCCCTTCTCGTCGGACACAAGGGAGGCTCGGGTAAAAAATAAATAAAGCAAACGGACAGGGCGCGGCGCAAGAAGCATAAAGGGAAATCAAAGCTGCCCTGGTTGGAAATTCCCGGCTCGAGTTACGCGTTTACGACCGAAGCTGGTGCTACGCTCCGAGGGCCAGAGTGACATAACGGCTTTCGTGTAGCTTGTGACAAGGCAAAGCAGCACCTCTGTCATTCGATGATTTAGCGGGGAAAACATTATTCAACAGTGAAATATAAAAAGACAAGTAAAACAAAAAATAATTATGTTTAAATTTCGTAATATAATACGCAATGTTTCGCTTAGCCCCAGTGCGTTTAGACACTTGTTTAATATGTTTAAGTGAGAAATATTCGTGATTTTCTATTTGTATAAAATAGGTTTAGAGTGAGTGAGTGAGAGATTTGTGGTCAGCGCTTATCATAGAGGCCTTAAGCGCTGACGAAGAGCCACGTGATGTGAGTATGGAGCAACGCCGGAATGAAAGGGCAGGGGAAACGGGAGATCCCCGAGAAAACCCGCCGACTCGCGGCATCGTCCGGCACGATTGACAAATGCGAAAATCCGGGAACCGACCCTTCGCCGGGAATCGAAAAAACAGGGTTCGTTTTGCAGACGTTACTTAGGGGTACATTTACATTTTAAAAAATGTTAGCTCAACCAGTTTTCCCGCTGTTACACTTCAAAGTCGAAATTTGCACGTTTTTTAGTTCTAAAAAGCCACATGAACAAAATAACTTAACGAACTGAAAAAAAAAATGCTCACTGGAACTGCCTGTCACCCATTACTGCTTGACATATTTCAACATACCTTACAATCTATTTTGTCATAAAAAAATTTATGATATTTTTGATTTCCCCCTTTTTTATTAAATTCATTGTATAAACAAAAAAATTTTGTAATTGATTTTAAGACAAGTAAAGCAAGAACCCACGATATCTAATTCCAGTGTGAAATTTTTTATTCCGCTATGTTCATTGGTGTATGCAACTTTTAAGAACTAAAAGCGTTCATATTTTGAATTTGAAGAGACACTATAGGAATTCTGGCTGGGACGGTAATTTTTTTGTAAGATTAAAATATACTCCAAGGTAACGACTACAAAACGATAACTATTTCATAAAAATATCAAATTACACCTTTTTCTCACTGGCTGTAAACCATATTTAACGCCAGTCACGCTCCAAGACAAAAATTATTATTGACATCTCGGCTTTATTTTAGAACAAAACAAAATCATTTAACTAAATAGCATCAGATATGTACTTCACATTATAAAGGAAACGAGTAGTGAGAATTAACCACTGTTGTACTAAATACAGTATGATGAGCTGATACATAAAGACACTGGTTTTTGTTGGAAATATTAATTCACCAACTAATATCAACGTCATGCGTGGACATTTGCGTCTCATTTTCATGGTCAGTTATAATACTCAGCGTTCTAGGGTTCTATCCACAAATTACATACGTGTGTTGTTTCAGTAACCTTGATATTATTGGTACTTTTAAATGAACGATGCATCTGCAAAAATACTCTCTGCCAACAGCCATCTAGGAGAACTGCACACTGAGAAAAATGGATTGTCACGACAAACAAATAAATGAGGCTGATATTAATTTTGTTGCAAGAAATATGTTACTGTTAACTTAACATTCCTTACGTTGAAGTTACTACTGGAATATATTTGCTTCGACAGTAAAATTTTGTTGACATAATTTATTTAAAACAAACGTATATTTTGTTCGTTAGACTAATTATTTCGTTAGATGTTACAATTAAGAATACGTGCATTTGATTTTATCCAAAACATTTGTTCCTGTTAAAAATACGAACGTTAGTTTGCGTAAACTATTTTATCTATTTGCTTTAACTATCATAATTATCTGAATCGACCGTATTTATGACATTCTATACAGATTTGGTAAATTTAACCATGGCAGATATGAAACAAACAAACGATTTGGTTGGAAGCGACGAAATATGTCCGTTAGGAAAGTAGTTCTTGTAATGGTAGTTACTTATTACGAACGTGATTGTTACACACACGGTGATTTAGGAAAGTTGTGTCACTTTTTTTAAGCATAGGTATTTATTACATTTGTAGGGTAATAGTTTTTGTGTTCGTTTGTGTAATTATGTTAAATTAAATTACTGTAGTTTGATCTTTGAAAGAACAGTGCAATGGGAGTGCATGACTGGATTTATTTACTTGGACATACTCCATTGCGAAATAAATGACAGCCAAGAGAAAATTAAAAATAAGACAAGAAAACATAGATAAGCAGAGTATGCTTTAGTCATCATGATGCATACACAACATGAAATTCCAAAACTGGAATCTGGTCAGATAAAACAAGGAAAAAACAGAGAATAAAATAAATAACAAAAATATAAAAAGAGCTAAGTCGACATGCGACACAACGATGAGACGAAACAAAAACACAAACAGAAATACAGCAAACCACACAACGATGATGCGAAACAAAACACAAAGATGTCGGACACAAACCGAAAAAACAACAAACGACACAAAATATGAGACGAAACAAAACAGTCAGTATTAACGACGTTGCTTATTTATGTTTTCTTGTCTTATTTTTAGTTTTCTTTTGACAGTCATTTATTTCGCCATGGAGTATGTCTAAGTAAATAAATCCAGTCATGACTGTAGTTTACTATAATGGTTAAACACTTTAAAAAACATGTGCACGCGAGTCTAATTGAATAACAAGTTTAACGGAATTACATGTCACAGGTACGTAAACATAACAATTATAACATAAGCTAGTAAGTAGTAGTGGTCTAGAGGTGACGTGCGTTGTTGATAATGTACATGGTTGTTGGATCGAATTATTGTGCGCCCCTATTTTTATATATGCTAACGTGTAAATACATTTGTTTAAATAAAAGTTGCTGTGCAAATAACTTTTACGTTCTGTGATCTCAGCAAGCAAAATAATTTAAATGTCGTACACTTTAATGGTTGCTGTATGTTTTATTTAACAATATCTATATGGCGTCATCAACCACGTCATTTGGTGAAAACGACGAACTTATTTCAAAGAAGTAATTTAGTTTCAAGAAACCATACATGTGTTTGCAAATATTGAAAAATACCAGTTGGTTGTTCAAAACTATTTCTGCTTAGTTTTACAATATATGTTTTTCTCAGTGTAGCTTTACTTGTAAGGAATTGAAAGAACTTGGTTCAGAATTCTTTTCCAAAAATAAATAAATAAAATAAAAAAAAATATTTGACTGTACTCACGCCTCGCGATAAACACGGTCCCTGTCGACCTATGTCGTGCAGACATGGATTTTAAACGGAATGAATGACGAATGACATTACTTCTAAAGAAATCATCACAGAAGATAACTCTTTGAAGACATGACAAAACCATTTTAATTTTATTTTATTAGAAATCTTTTCGTAGAAATGGATTCCAGAAAATTTAATTCCAACCTATTTCGCAACCACACAAAATAATTTTTAACATTTTATTTTACATTTAAGTGTTAATATTAATATTTTTATGATTTATTGTTTGCAGTAGTATTACATACACATTTTTACGTTAAACAAGGTTATTTTTAGTTATCTTTGTAATGAATAAGGTTGATCTGTGTTCAAACTATGTGGAAGCGAGCCAGGTAGCCAAAGTCCTTAAAATATACCTCAAGAGCGCATTTAACATATTGAGTACTTTCTTTAAATGTTGTACATGGTTTATTGCGCAATATTTAGTAAGGAATATCTTATATTTTATGCGCAGTGTCACTAAGTTGTTACCTAGAAACTACTTTAGTGGATAGTAACATATTTTATTCAGGAAATTATTTTTAAAAATCGTCAAGATATGTATTATGGGTTTCTTTGATCCCGCAGTGTTAAAGTAATTATTTTATGATTGTGCTGAATCAAAGTTAAACTTGTTAAGATAATTTCTTACAGCGAGATTGTAAAATGTACTAACTTTACATTTTACTGTCTTTGTCTGCAGACATAAAAATTAATTAAATATGACATTATTGGCACGCAACCGCGGTAAAAATTAACTCAGCAATAATAACGGAATTGACAGGAAGTATAGATGGTCTAAATGAAGTAATGAAAACTTATAGTTACTCGTCGAAAGTACACGCATTTTTACCACGTTCTTACTGACTCGCTTTCATGTCTGCCTATTTATTTGTCTCTTCGGTTGGTTTTTGGCTTGTTTGAAACTGACTGAAAAATTCCAAACACTCAAGACTAAGAGTGCGTGGTAGATATACAAATGCTGAAAACATCAATTGAGATCTATGTTTTTCCCGAAGCTAATATGGATAAAATATTCAATGACAATCCTATATAATGGTATTTGCCAACTTTATGAGTAAATATCTATCCATAATCACTAATTCGTTACGCGTGATCTCTTGCACCGCAAATGCACGAGGTTCCGGTGTCAGATATTGTGCCTGGGAATTTCGTAACACTGGAAACAATTTTGTTTAAAACGTAGGTTAAGACTATTATCTAGGATTGATATTGTTTAACTTTCGCAAATTGGCTTCAAGAAACCTACAGTTATAGATTAGTGATTTTAGCTTTGAAATATATACCACGTCCTTTTAAGAGCTGAATACAATTATTTAAAATAAAAATAAAAACAAAACAAGCCAAGTTTTTAAAATTGACTGAAACATAAAAAAAAGTAATATTTTACATTAATTTGTAAGATTTAAAATGATAAACGCGGAGCACATGAAATAGATAACAGATGCATCTCGTATTCTAACTGTTAACTAATAATGTTATTGTACTGCAAATAATATGAACAGTTGTGTGAGTTTTCTGAACTACGGCTACTCATTATTATCCATTGCATGCACCACACGATTTTAGTTTTAACTCATACAATTAGCTTCATTGGAGAAATTGTTTTATACTACGTACTTTTTAAATTGTGCTATGTTAAATTATTCTACCTAAATAATTATTTATGTGTTATGGTGCTCATACCAGCTTTCTATTTTTATGAACAGCATTAACAATGTTGTATCGTTCGAAAAGCAGCAAATTTGTATTGTAATATGTAACTGCGCAAAATAAACACTTAAGGTAATTGTTCTGTACTATGAATAACTGTTAACAGAGCTAATGTAAACGTATTGCTATATCGGTATTAAGTATATACATGCTGAAAATAATTTTTTAGCTGACAGAAGTTTATACTCAACAATTTTTTATGAGAAATTCGTATTCAATATATTAGCTTTTTTAGTTTGACAACTTTCAATTATTTTTACCACATGTGGTGCTTTATTAACTAGTAATATGAGAAAAGTAATATTGTCCCTCCAAATTTTTTTTACATAAAAACGAAAATTTTAAAATGGGACATTAAGGATTGTGTTACAAAGTCATTCACGTTACTCAGGTGCAAAAAAAATAATAATATTTGTACAGGGCTGTTCTAAATGTTACTTTTTTATAGTCACGATAGTGCCCCTTAAATAAACTATATTACCAAAAGTCAATCAAAATGTTGCTGTTTGCAGAACTTTCACATAACATAGGAAGAACTAGCTTAGAAAATGAAAACAGATGTTTCACAGCTGAGACGATGTCATAAGTTACTCACTTAAAATTTCAAAATCACGCAGAATTTTAATTATCTTTTTAAACTCTATTTTTTAAGGAATGAAAATTATCCATATTTAAAAAAAAATTCGAACATAACAAAATTTTTAAGACGTATATTTTATATTGTAGTAAATTTTCCTGTTTCAACATATCAGTTCATTTTTATTTATTTTTGTTCACTTATCCGAATTAATGTAAACGTTGTTAAACTTTGACGGCACACGGCCCTGGAAGAAAAAATGTTGAATGTAATTTCAAAATTAAATTATTCGCGCACCATTCTCATTGCACGTTCATCAATGTAATATAGAAATTAAATTAACACAGCAACACAATTTACTAACTTTTTAGTGCATGACTGTTTTTCATACCAGTGATACAACTCGTCGCTTTGGGCATTTGATAATTGGGTTTTCGTAATGATTGGTACAAAAATTTTAGCTCTAGCAATACTAGCGTATATATAAAGCACATTAATGATAGGCTATTTACATTCATACTTTGTTTATTACGATATTAAATTGTCTAGACATCTCGATGAAATATCTTAAATTTATGGCACATTATATCTGTGGGATTTATTTATTTTATTTATTTATTAATTTATACTCGATCAAAGTTCAGCACAACGGCCGGTTTACAATTTGTCGTGTACAAAGAGAATCACTAACGAAATACATATTTGTAGAGGAAAAATACGTTTGACAATTATAAAGCTGTGAGACAAATTTCGAAAATTTTTCCTGATTATAGAAATTTTTGGTAATATTTACAAATATATTCTTCTAAATTTAACAATAGAATGTAATGTAAGTACATTAAATTATTTACATACGTGTATTTTAGGTACAAAGGTTTTTCTTATTTTGAAAAAAAATTCTAAGAATCTTTCATTTGTTCCATAGATCTCAAACATATTAAAATAGGACAGACTGTCAAATTAGATATTATTTTTTTTTACGTCTTGCAGTACGTTCATAAGTATTTTATTCTACTTGTATTCGTAGTCATTTGGAATATTTTGAAAATGCAAAGAGTTATAATTTTTTTTAATTACTCGGCTGAATAAATTTCTTTCTATTAGAATTAAAGCCTTAAGGTAAAGTAGTTAAAAAGTTATTTTTTTTTTGTTTAAGTTATAGAGTGATCTGGAAACTGAAAGACCTCTGGAAGAAATTGTTAAAATGTTCCTTCACCGTAAATTCAAAAACTATTTCTCTTTCACAACGCAGATTTTGTTTCGAAAAAAAAAAAATCCGTTTGAAGAAAACCATTGTAATGCAGCTTTGAAGAAAAAAATTTTAAATGATTGTTCTGAAAGTTAAAAACAAATTATTTGGCAGTAAGTATGTGCAATTAGAATCTTAATGCTGTATAAATTCTATTCTTGATAGACAAACTTCTGTGAAAAATTGTAGTTCAAAAGCTTAAAAAACACGCTTTTTAAAAGTAATATGAACAAAAACGTTAAAAGATAAATCCGTAAGTGTAAAGATTTTGTTCATCAGCGGCAGGATGTCACATAATTCAGTACTTGACTGTTCGAACAAGCTTAGAAAAAGAATGTCACTGACAAAAAAAAATTACTTTAATGCATAGGGGATTGACATCAATTGTCTTCAATTTTTATCGTTAGCTATATGTAAATATAGAAGAATAAATATGAAATATAAGTAGAGAAACTCCCTCCCTTCCTCTTCCACTTTGCGTCAGTGACTGTAATTTTACTTTAGGCTTATTCAAAAAATTATTAAATGATGGATTGTAGAAAATATTATTACTGTTAAACAAACTATTTACATTTTAAATTTATTTTCAACTCATATATTTAAATTGCTATAAGAACCTATGCTTTGGTTTTTAAACTATAGTTTATTTATTTAATTTTTAAAAGCTGTAAATTAAATCGATGATACGAGTTATTATTTATATGCCATCGATTTGTTTAATGGTTTTGGTTTAAAAACAATTTTTCTGTCAAAGCTAGATGTGATAATTATTTTAAAATGGGTCATAATACCAGATCATATATATTATGTTATACCATTGTAGTTGATTCTTAATACTTGTGCAAAGTGTAAAACAATACTGACGTCTGGGAGAGGGTGAAAATTGTATTGAAAGATTCAAGTACATTAATTCAATCATTATAGACGCAACTTGTTTACTATGAAATTCAGTTCAATTTATCTCCCACTTAAAGACGTCGAATTATTTGAAATTTTTTCCCACGTATTCAGAACCGACAAAAATAAAATAATTTCGTAGCTATATCTTGGTATGCTCACCTATTAAAAAACAATGCAAATGAAATATTTCAATTACAATTTTTCCCTATTAATGACATCCAAGTTATTCGAAAATTTATCACAAGAGTTAAGAACGACGAAAATGCAATAATTTCATAGCCACGACCTAGTACTTTCATTCATTTGTAGATATAATCTGAATGTGAGAGGAAGAAATTGTTTTAAAATCAAAATCAATTATCAATTAAATTTTCAGTTAAGGACGTTGGACCCGCAAAAATTCCAAATTTTATATTTGCGCCAAACGCTGGTCAACTTTTACACATCAAATTACATGTCATTTTTCCAAATAAAAAAAAATTAGGTCCCATAGTTTTAGCATAATCACCTATCAAAGTCGCAAAATGGCAGTTGCTGTGTAGCCAAAATAATAAAAAATAATTATTTTGCTGAAACAAGATTATTCGTATTAATTCTTAATGATGTGAGCTACTTCAAGACACTTTTGTGAATACAAAGCGATAGGTTTTTGTATTTTTTAAAAATTGATGAAAATCAGTAAATTTTTGCGTAACTTTGACTTTTGGCTGCTACTGAAATTTTCAAAAATAACTTTTGTCAACCATGTCATAAAATGCATTGATATAGGCCTACTGACTATCAGTTACTGTAATTTTGAATTTATTAGTTTATTACTTTTTTTGATTTTGGCTACACCGCAATGGCAATTTTGTGACTTTTATGAGTGATTATGCAAAAACTATGGGGCCTATTTTTTTTATTTTGGGAAATGACGTGTTATCTGATGTGTAAAAGTTGACCAGTGTTTGGCGCAAATATAAAATTTTGAATTTTTACGGGTCCAACGTCCTTAATTGTTATATATAATTGTTGTTTGGATTAAAACATTCAAAAATATATATAAAAAAATACATATACACTGAGAGAAAGAAATTGTTCACATAACAAAATATATTTGTTTGAGGAATATGTGTTTTACTGAAACATGCGACGTTTCACTTAAAAACGCCTTGTTTACAAAAAAAAAACATACAATTTTTTTTACTGTAACCAGGTAATATGGTTGAACATATTTGTTTCAGTTAAACAATATTTTGTTGGCATAACCAAGTCGCAGTTAGTTGTCTCAGTCTATATTTGTGGCAATAAACTGAATTTTCACTTGAAACATTCGTTGTTGTTTCTCTCAAACAAATGTAGTTTGGTTAGCGCAAACATTTG
>PNEQ01031615.1:0-46083 GCA_003012365.1 Medauroidea extradentata
TCATATCGTCGTACCAGGTCTAAGCAGAACTGCACAAACGTGAAAGGTAAGTACTCATTTCATAAAACAAGCCCTCCACATATCTCTGCTCAATAACAGACATTGTTATAATTTCGATGTAGAAATGAAACCAATATGCGTAAAAATAACAAACGTGACGGGAGACAAATGAGATGCAGGTCGACCATTGCGTCTCAAAATAAAAAAAAAATAAAAAACCACCTATTCAGACTGATGTCATGTAAAAAATACCAGTCGGAATCGTAAAACAGAACTAGAGAATCATTTGCCGGACTTTACTAAGTACTTTCCGTAAGTATAAAATAGGGTCATTGCTTAAGGGTGTTCAAATGCGATGAACTCATAATTTTATATTTATGTGAAATAGTGTTAGTTTTGTAGACGATACTTGGGAGTGCAGTCTCCTCTTACGAAAAAATTTTAACTGGCGCTATTTGCATGGCAGCGTAACAAGCAAATGTTCACTTTGACACCCCGTTATTAGAAAACTATGAGAACTAAATTGTTTCGTAAGAGTAAAATGTACTCACAAGTATCGTCTACAAACTAACAATATTTCATTAAAAAAAATATAAAACTACGATTTTATCTCAGTTGAACACCGCTTAAAGTCTCACAGGTAGACACACTGGAAAATCGCGGGAATAGTTGACTGTTTGCTAGGCTCCAACGTGATGTATATAACACTGAATGTTTTGTATCAACATTGGCTATAGTTTATTTGTATCATTTTTTCTCTCTACAACAGTCCCAGTTAGAACTGTACAGCTTGGATACACAACGTGTGGTATTTGTTTCAAAACTGTCCACACGTGTCACGGTTAATATAATACACTTTATTGGAGATTATTTTAAAAATTTTCGTGATTTTCCAGTGTCTCTGCTCATAGTATAAAGCCAACTACTGAAACACTGCAGTCAGTTGTCGCGGCCCGCACATAAAGGCGACACTGTTGTTGACACACAAGCTAGTCTAGCTCTTATCGTATGCCAGTTTCCCTACCTTAAACTCGGCATCTAGCGCCTGTTGTATACGGCTGTTAACTCTACTTATATGTTCAAATATAATCACGTTCTTTTTCCCCCTCCCCCAATTAATTTTCTTTGCTACTTGCGCCCAAGCAATATGTTTTGAAACTGCATTTATATTTTTTATAATGTAGCTTGATTTAATTATCTTATTCCCGTAAATCAGAGCCTAACAAAATTAATGTCAAAATAATAAGAATAATTTTCCGAATATTCTTTGGTTTGTGGTGGTCAGGGCGAAATGAGCTTTCCACCTGTTTCTGAGTACGCGGTGCAGACGTGTCCAGTATAAACAGAGAATTGTTGTTAGTCCGATGTCCGAAAACTAAATGCGCTGTGAATGCAAGGGACCAGCAAGACCCGCGTTATTTGACGACAGACTATACTCCAATGGCCTGTACATACCAGAACACAGTCTGTGGTTACTTTGGACACCAACCACCAAGTTATGTAACTGACGTGTGTGGTGTCTTCGTAGTGGATTGGTCAGTCTACTTGGAACTTTTCAATACTGGACAGAAGCATTCTTCTCGACATTGTCGGCCAACGAGAGACGTCGAACAAACATACAGCTTCTTGGAGTCTAGCCTGCTGGCAGAAAATAGCGCTGATTTCCCATGTCCCTACAGGTTGCCCACGACGTATACGGTATGTGACATGTCGGTAGTATATTTTAGTAGGGGATTTCAATTTTCGCGAAAACATTTTTGCAACAAGTCGTTTCAAAGTCTTACACGTACATCTACAGATCAGCTTCGTAATAGGTAGGGACTGGAACATTTCACGAATTCAATGACCTATAGGTTAGAATCCATTGTACCATGCATACTCAAGCCACAGAATATTTAGGAATACAGAAGTGAAATTGCCGGTAGGACAGCGAACTCAGTCACACACGTCAGCAAAATGGCTTCCCTGGCCAGCAAGATGGCGGAGACACCTACCGCCAATCAACGTGAGGCAGCTGCTCTGATAATCGGCAGCCAGGCCAATAGGAAACCTGCAGTAACATGCAGGAACCAAACATACACGGGGCTGGCATCAACAACCTCAGGTAGCCAATAAGCGGCGAAGTTCGCCCGTATCAAATGAGCCGCCACGTCATTTCACGTCTGTATTACTATCTAGTCTGTGCTCAAGCCCCGTCTGTTAGTTCATTGTCTGCTGTTCCACTGAGTAGCAGCTAGTGGACAAATAGTCGTGGCTTGAGTATGTATAGGACAATGGATTCTAACCTACAGGTAATTGAATTTGCGCAATTTTCCAGTCCCTAGTGATGGGATGATTATATCTCTGAGACTTGATGTTCCGACTGAAATCACAGGTGTGTGAGGTTGCAGTGGTCTTATTATGTTGGGCGCAGTCAAGTGAAAGACGTCACTGTGCAAATTAATGCTTCCAATAAACACGAAGCGGAGCTGCAGATGTTCACGTAAGGCACTCATACAAGCTGGTACAATAATGCTTTCATAAAAAATTCAGGATTCCTAATTAACAGCGTACTGGGTTTCTGCTGTTAACTGGTAGATGAACTAACCTAACAAATAAAATGTTAACTTAATACAAATTCGCAATAATTTGATAACCAGTACATTGAAGCACAGGAATGCTATAAAACAGCTATCTTACAGCTTTTTTTCAAGCAAATATTTGCCCACTGTGATGCATTATTTTAACGAGATTTCTCGCTAAGTTCTACAATAACGGCGTCTTAAATTATGTAACGGTTAGCGCAAAAAGAATGCACTGATTTCAAACCGTTCACAGAGTCATTACTTATGAAGAAATGTTCGACAGCTATAACGCGATGATGAACGATCCACGGTGCCATTGCTACTGGACGTTCTAACCTACAAAACAATGGGCCTCACACCCCGCCATTCCACTTCCACCACTGATACTACACAAGTCAAATACATGCGTTCTTCTTGCGCTACTTTGTAGTTAAAAAAAATCATAATATAGGTCGTTCGGGATAAAGTGAGCACTAAAAATTTAACATCTGAAAAATATCACTAGCCGTCACTGCATATAATTAAACATGACATATAGTTCCCTTACTGCTTGTATGGTTGGCAGCGAAATTACGCAATATAGTTCCATGTATTTTCCTATTTAAATTCAACAAAACTGAAACAAAATCAATCGAAATCGACATAATTGTATTGTATACAATTATTAGAAATTTTTTATCAAATTGTATCGATTGATACTGACTGTACATTCTATCTTACACGCGCAAACATAAAGTGATGTGTCCAGATGGGATATATATCTCCAGGCGTCAGCCGTTACGCGCGGAAGGGTACGAATTATCTGAAAGTAGAACTTTTGCAGGGCTTTTCTGAGTGCTCACTTTATCCCGAACCGCCTATAGTAACCTTTTTGTTCACAGAAGAAAACAAAAACTGTTTTTATATACGATCTTTTTTGTACCGACGCCGAGTCTCCTGCAAATTTAAGCAAATAGTTTTGGATAAACTTTATCCAACCCTCGTAACGAACTGCGGTTGTAAAACCGTACAACGTTCCGCTTCTAACTTATTGTGAAGAATGATTTTCCGACTATTTAACAATTAAGTAAACGTATGTAAATTGAACAATTTTCACAGACGTATGCCATTGCGAGCCACGGTCGTCGAGTCGCAGAAAACTCGCAGTTAAACAAAGAATGCGATGTGAACAAATACAAACGCAAATATTAGTTGTTAACAAAACATACCTCCAAATTAATAGGGTCATAAGTTAGAAGTAGGCCATTTTAAGTTACACCTATATTATCACGTGTATTTCAGTTATCTTTTTACTGGTAATGTCAACACTTATGTCGCTATACAGGAGTACTATGTTTTCTAGTTGCTTCCAATTCTCTGTTTTGATTACAAACCATATATAGTCATTATTATATTGAAACATCTGAGGTGATATTACGTTTACAAGAGAATTCTTAACACCCAACTATTTCTCTGGTTTGTGGACGTGTCTTGAATGTAAAAAAAAAAAAAAAAAAAAAAAAAAAAAAAAAAAAAAAAAAAACAGGAACAATGTTATAAACTGACCAATTTCCTCTAGGATTGTTTTTGTCATTTTTTTGTACTTTGTCATATACATTACTGTTATATATCTTTGGAAAGCAAATCTTTCGTCACTTGACAATCGATGTATATTATTCTATGCAACAAATGAAAATGTTTGACAATTTTGTTTATTCTATGAAAATATTAAAATGCTAAATTCTGGATACTATACTATTAATTTACTATAATCTAGAAATATAAAAATTACCAATACATTCTTATTGTAAACTCCCATTGCAACAAACATTAAGAACTTTCAATATTTCTTACTATTTAAAACTTTAAAGGGCAGTACCGCAGAACCATACATTTTGAGTTGTTCTACTGTTGATCTGGAGGTGCGAAGTGTATAACTCACGTACGGTTACGAAAGGAATGCAGTCGGCGTATCCATAAAGCTGACACAAAATCAAAAGGAGAACAGACACGCTCGCGGTTAGCAATACCAGGCATGCAAGAATTACCTACAAGGCTGGACAAGACCAGCGAAAGACAACACAAACAAACATAGATGCCGGGATGAACGTCAAGATAGACAACACAGCGAAGATGACAGAATAACGTGGCATTCATCTATCTTCTACGTCAGAAGGTACGATGTCTGAGGAGTTGGCATCTGTTCCCTGGTTCAAGGCACAAGCACATACTGAGGAACCCGAGCAGACTGAACCTTATCTAGGCTTGTTTATTTTTCTGTATTTTTCGATTTTGGCAAACATTCTTACACTTTAATTTATACATTATGCAGTAGTAAGAACATGTAACGTATGCTTTAGCTTGTCATTTATTATTATTATTTTCTCCATTGAAACGTTCCGTGGAGAGAATAACGTAACTAAATTTGGCTCCTTTTCCTCTCGTCTTGGAAGCGTTCCTTTCTTCGTCGCAAAATATATATATATAAAAAAAAGGAAAAGATGCCTGCTTCCCGACACTAGACGTAATTAAAACGAAACAAAGGGTGGTTCTTAAAAATTTAAGTCGGCAAACTTTTACAAAAGTTTTTTTTTTTTTTCGGCGTTGGAAGCTGGGCTCCACTTTGCAGTAATTAGAACAGAGGATGAAAAGAGTCGTGGAAGCTAAGAGGGGGAGGTGTGGTGAGTCTTTAACACGACCACGTGCGAGGTGTGATATTATTACCTCCGTCTTCTGCCTCTAGTATTCTACACCTCCTACTGTCTCTCTCTCTCTCTCTCTTTCTCTTCTGTACCACGCAGCCTCCCTCATTATCGCGGCCGACGTAATCGGATTATCTGGATCCGTCGTGGGCGGCACTGCGACACCCGGTTCTCACCGCACCCCTCGTCAACCCTGCTTCCACCCCTCCTTCCATCTTCCCCAACTGCACCTACCACCTCTCTATCTCTCGCTACGAATCAGTCGAATGGTCTGCCCGCCAGTTGCCCCACCCTCTGAGGGTTTTCTAATTACCGAGGGCATTCCCTGGTCCAGCAACCTGCCACTCTTCACTACCTTGCTGTACGTTCTCTAGGAGTGAGAGATTTTGGTCAGCGCTTAACAACGAGGTCTTTCGAGCTGATGAGGGATGACATGAGGTGAGTATGGAGCGGCGCCGGAATGAAGGGACGGGTGGAACTGGAGATCCCCGAGAAAACCCGCCGACCAACGGCATCCTCCGGCACGATTCCCACATGCGACAATCCGGGACCGACCCCAACGGGAATCGAACCCTGTTCGCCTTGGTGGGAGGCTAGAGGTCTGACCCCTCGGCCACCGTGGCCCCATGTTCTCCAGGAATAAAGTGACTTATTGACTGGATCCATCGTGTTCAGATACTTACACGGGTAGACAGTGTTGATTGTGCTGTACGATATAACATGTAAAATCTTATGTTAATTCTCTTTAACAAATGTCAAATGCTTAAAAGCGGTTGGTGCAACCGGACCTACAATTGCTACTGACCATGGGTAAGTTAATATCAGAACATCTATGTTGTACTGCATCGATCCTTGGCTAACTACGTTTTGCATTTTGTATTTCGGTTAATTTATTGACCTGATTTAAACCTCAAAAATTCCGTGAATGTTATAAAGAAACAAACCAATTTATGAAAAAATAAGTTTGACATTTTTATTAACAAACAGGTGCGGGGGGTGGGGGGAGGATGGCCGGAAAAATTTTAAATGTTTTAATCATATGAGCTTTGAAAGAACTGTGCAACGGGAGTGCATGGCTGGATTTATTTGCTTGGACATATTCCATTGCGAAATAAATGACTGTCAAAGAAAACTAAAAATAAAAGAAATAATAAGCAGAGTATGCTTTAGTCTACGGAATACATACACAACATGAATTAAAAAAAAAAAGAATCGGGTCATATAAAACACGGAACAAACAGATTATAAATGAAAACAATAAAAAAAGATAAAAAATACAGGTTAACATGCGACACAACATAAAGACGGAACAAAACACAGTAGATATCCTACACGAACAGAAACATAATGATATTAATTGTAATAATTTTCATATTTGTACGTGATATGGTTCATTTTACAGACATATATGTATACTACATTTTACAGTAATGAATATTTTATAGCTTTCATACTTACTGTATATGGCAGGTCAAAGCCCAAATCTGCATAAAACGGTTTTACGCAAGAAAGGAAAACCAAATAAAGGTGACACGGGATAAAATCGGCACTCAAGAAAGCCCTGCTAAAGGTCTGTTTCCAGCCAATTTGTATCTTTCCGCGCGTAACGGTTAACGACGGGAAATGTCTAACCTCTCTGGACACGTCACTTATTGTTTGCGCGTGTAAAATACATTGTACTGTCAGTGGACATCTATACAATTTGATAATAAAAGTTTATTAATTACATGAAAGACAATTATGTCGATTTCGGGTTGATTTTATTCCAGTATTGTAATATTTAAATATGAAAATACGTGGAACTATATTCCGTAATTTCGCTGCCAACCATACAAGCAGTAAGACAACTATAGTTAACGTTAATTTATATGCAGTAACGGTTAGTGAAATTTTTCAAAGGTTAAATCTTTAGTGCTCACTTTATCCCAAACGACCTATAAATTGAAATAATTCATATCGAAGAACAATTTAATGGGCTACGTCAAGGTATTTACAAAATCCGTGTTAAATATATTTTGCACTTATTGCTGAAGTTAATGTAAAAAAATTTCCAGTTTTAAAAATTGTTTTTAAATACAAAAAAAATTCAATGCGTGCGTTTTGTAATGTCTTGACGTAGCCTGCACACTGTTTTTCACCGTGAATTATTTCATTTCTGTACGTCAGTTGGTTGTACTTTCATGTATAAAACCGTTTTATGCAAATTTTTCTTTGATGCGCCATTACACAAAAACTATGAAAACTAGAAAAAAAAATTAATTACTTAAAAAATACATAGTCAATATATGTCTACAAAAGAAACCATATCTTGTACAAATATAACAATTATTAAAATTTTGCGTGAACTCCTCTTTACGGACGCAACCTATCAGGTGCTTGAAATGTGTTGTAAGGAGCGGCAAAATACATATTTTTACGAAGATATTCCACTTGTGTTTATGTGTGTCAGTGTACGAAAAGAAACCACACTTCTGACAAAGAAGGAATGTAATTATTAAGACACAATGCTCATTCAAAGCACCGTTTCCAAGCCCTTCAACATAACTAAAAATGGCCTTTTCAGGCTGCCGTACTTCAAAATTTGCTAATATGATGTATACGAAACTCGGATAAAAACGTCCACTGAAATTAACTACAGGCTTTTCACCAAGTCTAATAGTGGAACATTTACTAGCGGGAATCTCTCTGGACTTGCGCTTGTCTCGTTGTGACGTTGCAACGTTTGGTACGCGCTTCAACATCAGCCGTCACTAAGCCTCTAACACGCTAAACTGCTCAAGGTAGGCGGTGCCCTTAATGTTCTACACTCTCTGTTTTGTTACGTGTTACAAGTAATTACCGGGGGCAAAAATTATTTGTTTTTGGAAACACCAGAATTCAGATACTGTACCTGTGCATTTATATTTTGCTAGTTTCTGTAGGCGGAACAGGGTTTTTAAGATCCCTGCCTATTTGCCATGTTTTTCTAAATTGATGCATTGTCAAATTATTTCATACTAAGCACCTATACCTGATTTATAATCCGTGTGTTAAAACGATATTGATAGATCCATTAAGAGACGGAATTTATTTAAATTTTTATAAAAGTAATATATTAATTACCTAATTTGATTACCACTTAGTGCACAAACTATGACGTTACACCTAGGCTCTGTCTGTTATATACAGGCCCTTATACACCGACTTTTTGCTTCCGGAAAGTGGGTTCATAAATAATAATAATAATTTATTTTTATTTATTTACTTATTTATAATAGTAATGATAATAATGAATACATCCGATTTAAAAATGTGAATTCTAAAAAAAAAAATAATAACATTTTCAACAATTTAGACAATAAGTAGATACGTTAGGCTACGTCGTAAATACTTATTACAAGGTAAAAAGAAGTGATCGATCTCCATCGCTCCAAAAGGGCGAAGCTCCTACTGGCTGAAAAATAGGGATGGTTAAACCCCTTGCACACCCACCTTATAGGTAGCTACTTACACAAACAGTTGTGTTTACAAGTAATAATGTCTGTCACCCCTGCAGCCTTCCAGATATCATTCAGCCACTCCTCACCCCAGTTCACAGTGTCTTCACGACCCCCTAACACTCTTCTATAAGGCTGTGATCCCTTGTGACTGGATTCAGTTTCTTGGACGTACTCCATTGAAAATTGAATGACTGTCAAAGAAAACTAATAAAATAAAAGAAAACCATAAAATAAGCAGAGTATGCTTTAGTCAGCAAGATACATACACAACATGAAATTCCAAAATGGAATCGGGTCAAATAAAAACAAGGAACAAACATATAATAAATGAAAATAATAACAAATAAAATAAAAAACCAAGTAACGTGTGACTGTCTGTCTGGAAAACTACTGTGTTTTGTTTCGTCTCTTCATTGTGTCGTTTGTCTTTTCTGTATATGTCTGTTATCTGTTGCGTTTTGTCTCGTCTATTTGTTGTGTCTTTTTGTTAGTCACATGTTACTTGGTTTTTTTATTTTTTGTAATTATTTTAATTTATTATCTGTTTGTTCCTTGTTTTTATTTGACCCGATTTCATTTTAGAATTTCATATTGTGAATGTATCTTGCTTACTAAAGCATACTCTGCTTATTTTATGGTTTTCTTTTATTTGTTTAGTTTTCTTTGACAGCCATTCAATTTGCAATGGAGTACGTCCAAGAAACTAAATCCAGTCATGCACTCCCATTGCACAGTTCTTTCGAATATCATATCCCTTATTTACACTGCTTGTTAAAGGATTATGTTTTTGCTCGCAAAATGGAAGCACATATCACGGAACCGATCTTATATATTTCTTAAAATTTGTTTTTGTTTTGAAGAATTTTTTCAGGACAAAAATATTAGGGGTTAAATAGCTCTAGTTATTTTATTAAAGGCATTCGGATGGTTGGAAAACCAGAAAGAGTAAAACAATTTTGTGTGTAAAAATTAACTTGTAAAAGCACATTTAATCACCCATCTTTTTTTTCTCAGAAATCACGGGGATCCGTGTCCACAGTCAGTTCCTCGGCTTTGATGTCTTATCATCCTACTCTCTGTCACCCAAGTAGATACTTGGATGGATTATTGAAGAAAGGAATCAACTCACAGTTAATTGGAACTGGGTCAACGTTAACTGTTCGTATCCAAACTTCGTATAAACGAGTTTATCTGGACTTCTATTTTTCTTCAAATATTATGATTCAATGTTTGTTATTTTCCTATGACATATTTTCTAGGACGTATTTCGGACCTGATGAAGGCAGTGTGTGAGAGAATTGCAGCAACGCGAATGCGGACTGCAACGCGTGAATTAGTAACTAAAAGTATGCAGAAAAGAAACCAGTTTGGTAACAAGTTGCCAGGCGCTTAGTTTACTAGACAGATACAAAATACAAGTGAACGGGAACATAGGGTAAATTGTCCGCACTGCCATGTCATTATTCTCGTAAACAAAGGGCCTGACGTATTTTTTCCAACGAATATATCCATCATAGTTTTAGTGACAGATTCACGTGCTGCAGCCCATAAAAGCGAATTACCTTACCTGTAACTTACACGCCTAGAGGAGGGGTGGGGGGTTACCTTCTCGTCAACTAAGGACCGTACAACATTTACCAGAGAGTATTTCCTACTTAGTTTTCTATTAGATTTACTTTGCACAATCCGTACCCTCGAATTACCTGACATCCCATATAACTTTTTAATTTAAGAAGCACATCGTCGATATCGTAATTTAAGTAAGCCAGTAAGTAACAAACTCTAACAAGATAATACGAAGAGCATACCATCGAAGTGAAGAGACTTTTGTCAGCGGTTAACATCGAGATCTGTAGCGCTGGTGAGTGTTGACATGAGATGAGTATGGAGCATCGACGGAATGAAAGGGTGGGGGAAACGGGAGATCCCCGAGAAAACCCGCCGACCAGCGGCATCGTCCGGCACGATTCCCACATGCGAAAATCCAGTGGACCGACTCCATCGAGGATCGAACACTGATCGCCTTGATTGGAGACAAATGCGCTAGCCACTGGGACAACCGCGGGTCCACAGCCAATCAAGTTTTTACTAGCAAAAACTTTTATCTCAGTGTAGAGCGATCTGTTCTAGGATTTGGTTATCTCCAAAGATGTAAGAAGGATCCAGATGGAACATGTCGCCGGGAGTGTAACCAAACAAACGCTTGATGTGGCTGGTATCAATATGGCCGACTAATTAAAAAATTTAGGAAATATTAGTTAGGAGGTGTGTAAACAGGACTAAAATATAGAGTTTTCAACCTGAAACATCAATCAAGGCCTCGCTCTCTAGTTTAGCAGTGGTTTCGAAAATATTTTTTGTAACGCAAATTAATACATATATCAAAAATTCCTTTGGCAGTTTTAACACATATATATATCAACGTTTGTATAGGAATTTTTCTGTTGCAATACACCAAACTGATTTTTAGTTGTTTTTTTTTCTCCCCGAAATAGTACACATTTTGTTGTGAAAAATAAGCCAAAATGAAGCAAAATAGTTTTTTGCTCGCAAACGGTACATTATTTAAAAAAATGCTCTGGCAAAATTGTGTATCGTATGACTGTACACTATCTCAAATATTTCAAAGCATTTAGTTAAAAAAATATTTGAGTTATTTACAGTTGTTTGAAATAAAAGAGAGATCATGGCCTTAAAGAGCATAATACACTAATTTACCATGAAAATACCAGTCTGATGTGAACGTTTGAGGTTAAAGCAGTATGGCGGCTGGCTAATTTGGTGGGTACCGCTTCCCCCTCTTGGCTTCATTCCCCTCGCCGTCATTCAGACCTTATGCTACCCCCGTGGTTATCTGAGTGTAAGAAACAGCGAGAACGTAGGTTTACGAGGAAGAGTAAATACACCGCTGCGCTTCTTTAGTCGTGTACACAGCGCCTGGTACAATTGTCGTTACAGCCGGTGAGTTTTGGTGACAAATAATTATGTAACGTTCTTTATGAACGCATAACGCTCACATCTGCAGCTATGCTTCGTGGCTATTGGCAGAGTGTATTTGTGCAGAGAAATACACTCTAAATCTGAATGAGTGAATATTCACTGATTTCCTTTAATAGTCCCAACATCTAGTAAGTGAATAAGTGAATATTCACTGTATTTTCCAGTTGTTTTTTAAAGAACAATATCCGCTTACTGAATCAGAAAAAAATCTGTGGACATTCACTAATTAAATTGTGGGATGTTGGCACTCTTTATCGGAATCAGTGAGTAGTCACCGATTTCACTGTGATTTCTCACTGAATCAGAAAAAAATCTGTGGACATTCACTAATTAAATTGTGGGATGTTGGCACTCTTTATCGGAATCAGTGAGTAGTCACCGATTTCACTGTGATTTCTCACTGATTCAGTTTGTTAAACCCGCTCCATCCATCGTCGTGAATCAGTGAATATTCACTAATTCAGATTTAGAGTGCAGTTCGTTTGACTGTGCCAATGAGAGCAAGGTCAACGCGACACCACACGTCTGTAGTTAGCGAGTAGATCTTCCAAGACGCTGAGAGTTACAAACAGCCAATCATTGACCAGGAAGCAGAGCTGCAGATGTGTACACGAGGCTTTGAAACAAAATATTGCAGAATTCTTTTTACCAAAAACCATTGGATCTAATTATCGTTCGATACATGGCATACACGATAGCACGGGTAGACAGGAGAATATGCAGCCCAGAAGCTGGGAACTACAAGGGCCGCCAATAGTTCAGGTGCCATCGATAATCGATTCATCGATATAGATTCTACTGAAGCTGGTTAAGCTACCACTGTCCAGTAACGCGCACCGCAGCCTCAGTTTCCGATACTGCGACAAGTACGATACATCGGCTCCGTATCGATTCCGCCAGCATGTTCCCAGACGATACCTGCAAGTTTACATCGCTCACTCTCACTCAGAACTACTGACTATTCAAAGATTCACTAGTGGTTTTCATAGATTCCAAATGGCATTGTTTCAACAATAGAACCAGTGAGAAGCCACTGGAAAGCTGTTTATATTTACTGATTCACTTTTGGAATGTTAACACTGTAAATCTAAATTAGTTACAATTTTGATTTTCCAGTGGTTTTCACAGATTCCGAATGGCATTGTTTCAACGATCTATTAAGTAAAAACCACTGAAGAATCTGTGTATATATATATATATATATATATATATATATATATATATATATATATATATATATATATATTTGTAATTAAAAATATATTATTGAATTTTGTTCAACTTTTATTTTCAGTTTCAGCCTTTTTTAAAAATACAAATAATTTTTATTCTTTGTTTTTATGAGCATAACATTGTAGCCTGCAATGCCTTTACCCACTGTGATTTTTTTGAGTTTGGTATATCAATTGGTGTTAGTGTAGTCCTTAAAACGGAAATATGCAAAATATGACTTTAACAAGCCATTACGCGAAAATTATGAGAGATAAAAAAATTTAATAAGAGCCAAATTTAGTCACAATTTCTGTCTAAAGTAAGAAAAAAATATCTCGTACAAATAAAAATAAAAAAAATTGTTTTGAAAATTGCGGCAGACCACGCCCTTAACTCAGTGTCTTGGTGTTCTTTCTACCCGCTTATCTCAGGTGTGTGGTGTTGCTTTAACCTTGCTCTGATTGGCTCAGTCAAATTAGTGATGTCTATGCTCAGAGACACGCTGCCAATCACCACGATAGCACACTGTAAGACAATTCCTCAAATATTTAGGAAGTAATTAATCTAAACTCAGTATGGTACAATTACCATACTTCGTCTTGTAAATATGCAAACTTTTACACTTGTTACAATACAAGTCTGGTAACTTCAATATACATTTGACTGTTTTATAAAAAAAGTTTGGGGTGCTAGCATGGATGTCTGGGAAACTATTCTACCATGCCTACTTTCTTAGTGCTCCTGCACGATTGTGTGGCAAATTTACAAACTATTTTTTAGAGTGCAGAGTAACTGATATAATGTGGTACAGAGATGTTTCCACGATAATCTGGGGTCCCTATAAATAACGCTTATGTGTCAGAAACGCCTTAGTGAATCTGTCTATATAAGAGCGAGACATTTTAATGGCACATATTATAAAACATATCGTCAACTGAGAAGTGATACCATGTATATGGACAGTTATCGAAAATTAGGTATACATATAGTAATTAAAAAAAAATTGCTGCACCTGCTTGTGAGATCTCGTGCCTGTATCTTGGATTGTAAACTGTGTAAACAGTTTCAAGTGACATCTAGTATCAGATGCTGAAACTATTATGTCTGGTGAGACCTGGCATACAATGTAGATCGCAGTAGTGAGGACAAGTAAGTGGAGAGAGCTACATAGGTACATTGAGAGCTTGTACATGAGCAGGGTTGGATTGACGAAACAGTCTAAAGGTAAAACAACTGAGAAGTTGGCTGTAATAAAGGCCTTAGTAAGAAAATGGCATTGTGAGATAATGGCAGATACATGTCTAGGATAAATTCGTTCTTACCGTCTAACGCAAATTATTTTGATTGGATTTAGTTTTTTGGATGTACTCCATTACGAAATGAATTACTGTCAAAGGGTGGGATTCATAGTCCCAATAGTCCCAACTTGAGCAAGAACTTCGTCAAGACAGTCTTGTTTCTTAAGAAGACGTTTTCCCAACTCCAGTTGCATAGTCGGTGTCCAGAGGATAGCTTCATGAAGTCGACGAGCTTGGATATGTGCTACTTCCGGCTTGACGAAGTAATTGCTTAAGTGGCCGAAGACACACGAACATACGCTACTACATGCGAGCTGGAAATAACTTTCGTGCTTTCTGCTTTGTTTCACTGGCAGTTCCATTACACATTCGTCGCTTTCTATTTTTGATTAATTTTTAAGAAGTCTGGGACATGTTCGCGGTATTACACGCCTCTGGATATAAAAGTATTCGAGTAACCGATTTAAACATATATTTTAGTAATGGTTGCAGCATCGTAATGAATATCAGTTATACTGAAATTTCTTTGCAATAAACTTAGTAAATACTGAAATAATTTTTAGCTTAATGTTTGAATTGGTACAACTATTTTGATATTACTGTACTTTAGGTTAGCGACTTAATGGACTATTATTGCTGAATGCAAAGACGAATATCTTTCTAACCTCCTGTTTGATTGCCATTTTGGTTAATGGTAGAATATTTCAAAGTATTTTACAAATAAACAAACTGGTAGGTTGTCTGTATTGACTAGGCATTTGTGACGTCATACGAGAGCAACTTGACAAAGAAGTTGCTTAAGTTACGACTATGAATCCCACCCAAAGACTAAATCCAGTCATGCACTCCCATTGCAAAGTTCTTTCAAAGATAATATCATATGATTTTCTCTTACTAGCAATAATTAGTAGCTACTTTCATTACACGAGTTTATAATATTTACTATACACAGAGTCAAAAAAGAAAGAAAAAAACAGCAATTATTTATAGCAGCGAAACAAAATTTATTTACCTAAAGCTGAACATTCTCAATGAAATTATTTTATCTGCGTACTTTTTGCAAGATATAAGACAACAAAATAATGTGGAACGGAAGAGGTCGAGGAAAAAGTTCAACTATATTTCAAACCCGCAATTCGCAAATTATTTTTTGTACGCAATATGATAGACATTGTAGCAACAATTTTAAGCAAACACGGACACATACTGTTATGAACCCGGCAGTGATTGCAGGCCAACCACGACCAAGGATTAGTAAATATTAAACACGGAATACAATGCGACAGCTGAATGTCCCTCTCCGGCGAGGAAGCGAGTTGCTACACAGGATGTGATATAGGGACGTGTGATGCTATCGACGTGGTATGTATGCGCCATATCGACGCCAGGACGTCCAGAAGCGGCTCCAGTAACCTAGCCGCTAAAACACATCAGCCTCGACAACACAATTAAAGGGTTTTGATTCCTATCACCTTGGATTTATCTGTTTCTTCTCGATAACTTCTGTTCCTGTCGATGTAGCAAAACTTTTGTCAGGGCATAGATACAAACTTAATAGATTTTCTGGAATCGTTGGAACCATAATATATTTATTATTTTGCAATGGGAAACAGCTGAGAAGACAAATTTTATTTATTTACGAGAGCGACTACACGGATCACAAAAGAAACAGAAATAATGCCACATGGATTCCAAAATATGAAAGAAACTATTAACTGTGCCTTGTTAGCGTGAAAAAAGTGAAACAATCTCTCTATTCACTGATATATATATATATATATATATATATATATATATATATATATATATATATATATACACACACACACACACTAGCTGCCCCGACAAACGTTGTTTTGTCACATAAATAACTTATTGTAAGTGTGTAAGGATGAGGTCTAATAATAAATAAATTAATAAATAATAATAATAATAATAGAGCAGTGCGGGTGGGGATAGACTGGTATCAGCTCGAAGGGATAGCTGATCAATTATCACTTACACAGTTATCTACCGGGTTCTAAAATTATTAAATTAAAAATATTTACTAAACAATAGCACTCAGGAGTATAGAAAATAGATAAAAACCTATTCGCAGACCTACCGAATGTATATACAAAATTTCATTGAAATCGGTTAAGCCGTTTCGGAGGAGTATGGAAACAAACACTGTGACACGAGAATTTTATATACTAGACTATATATATATATATATATATATATATATATATATATATATATATATAAGCCGTAAATCATATCTGCGAGGCATCAGTCCCCCTTACGGTAGGACGGCGACGTAAAAATAAATTCGTGCCTAAAGAATAACTTACATTATAATTGTTACAATCATATATATTACTTATCTTACTACTACTTTCCTGACCTGCATATTATGAATCGATGTTAAAATCCCGAGCAGTCAAAACACGATTCCACGTTTACTTGACGTAACATACATACCGTATTACCTGTACATGGAGCGCAAGATGGGGACTACCTCGTTGCAGTGTCTCCACATTGTGCTCGTAAAATGTATATACATATATACACACACAACTTCCTAAAATGTTTAGGAAGTAATTAACGTAAACGCAGTATGGTACAGTTACCATATATCCTGTAAACATACAAACTGTTACACTTGTTACAATACAAGTCTGGTATCTTCAGTATACATTTGACTGTTTTATAAAAGGTTTAGGAGTGCTGCCATGGATGTCTGGGAAACTATTCTATCATACCTATTTTCTTAGCGCTCCTATACGCACCTGTAGCAAATTTACTAACTATTTTTTAGAGTATATACATACATACATACACACACACATATATATGTGTGTGTGTGTACATACAAATATACATATATACATGCGTGAGTTAGGAGTGACGTAAGCCATTGTTGCACGCGGCGTGTACTAGCCAGGTCAATATCCGGACCTCTTGTAATTACCCAGCGGTCCTGGCTTGGTAGATTGTACAGTGGCAGGGCGATACGGCAGTGTAGGAGGGTTTGAAATGGTTCAGAGGTGTTTGCTGGGAGAGGGAGGGAGGGATGGTTGCCATGTAGGGTACCTATCCCCCCCCCCACCCACCTATATTCCCTCTGGCGGGGAGAACTCTATAGCAAGCCTGGAAGGGCAGGGTATCGGGGGTTGCGAAGGGCCCGGTAGATAGGGATTTCACGGAGTTGGGGGAACTACAAAAAATTGGAGGGTTTGGGGCTGGTACTTTGAACAGCAGCCAAGGCTGAAGGGGAAAAAAGGGGGAAGGGGTAGGAACACTCCCAGGCGTTTTTGTTAATAGCCCGCGTGTTTCGCTCGCCCTTGCAACGGCAGATTGATTGAAAATTGAAGAGGTCGGCGTGAGTGTTCGATCGTTCATTCAGCTTGGACACATGTCGAGATTGTGTACGGCGTGTTGGTGATGTATGCGGCCGCAATTTATACACGCGTCTCTCGACCGTTTGTAGTAAGTAAAAAAAATGCAATCTGATATGTTTACCCCTGTGCGTTTCGTATGACCAGTAGGTTTGTTACAGGTGTCAGATAAATAATTTGTAAAATTAAGTTTAATATCGTCAGCTAAGAAGTGACACCTCGTAACTGCAAAATGTAAGTTTTTCAAGAGAAAGAAAATGGGTTTTAAAAATCAGCTTTGCATATTTATCTTAACTTTACAGTTTTTAATAATAATAGACGTGACTTTTTCAGTACAAATCCATATTTGGAAAACAAAATTCTTTGACATTAGTAGAAACCTCTAGATACAAGGTCATACTTCTTGTGATTCACAAACTTTAATCATATAAGAGATAACACCATCAGAGGTGCCGTTAGAAGAACACATTGTTTGAATAGAAACTACCTACTAGTTATAAAATAAAGCATGAACAGTTACTTACATACTTGGAAAAAACAAACAAAAACCAATGGCAAAACATTTTACGACAAGGACATTTAAATATAGACGTTCGTATCCAGAGATTCTGTAACTGCAAAGGGAACTGAGTTCTCATCTACTTGCTGAAGAAGCTGCTTTCGTGCTGGCAGTACCATCTCTTCCCCTTAGAAGACTTTGTTTCTGGCTTCATTGTTGTCCGGGAATTGGTAGGCATTAGCTAAGATTTGCATTCTGACACTAAATTAACTGACATAAAAACTTATATGGTTTCTGCTCGTCCAATAGTTACATATTTTTTTATAATTTACCTCTCCCTCCGTTTTTTCGACGCCCAAATTGTCACTAGGAATTTAATAGTGTAGTCTTGTACTAATGTCAGTGATTACTAAATAAAAAAATAATACATTTATAAAGATGTCACTTTCTCACAAACCTACATTTAATATTAACACTGTTGCCGCAATTTACTGCTGCTCACCTTAATAATAGTACATATAAATACTTATTTTAGTATGGTCTGCACAAAATGACAATATTTGTGGGTTAGGATATAATAACTCACAAAAAATTTAGTAAACAGAAATCCATTTTCATAGTAGGAATTGTTTATACACGCCAAATGTTTGCTAAACCAAATTTTTGTAATGTTTCTGTAAAGACATTTAGCCTATGACAAAACTGTTAATAACTGACAGTATAAAACGTTTTCCCATATCTCATTTGCATAACATTTCACAATCACCTTTAACGATGAGTCTCCATGTATCTCGCAGAGGATTTTCCCCATATATTTACAGCTCGCTGTGACACCTCATATGCCATTGGAACTACGTGTGTTCGCGTAATTTAATGACGATTATTATACGTGTGAAAATGTGCACTGTTATCTCCTATCTCATACACGCTATTGATGACAGAGGAATGATATCCTGTGTCTGTAAATTCTTTCACAGATGTGAATGCAAAAACTGAAAGAAATACAACGAATAACAGAAACACATTTTAACGTAACATTTTAAGAAACAATCGCAATTGTGAATAATATGATTATGGTGTTGTAAAAACATTCTCCTTATAAACTTAAATTTTACAGGTAAGAACTATCACTTCTTAGTCAAGTTAAAACAGACCTGATATCTTGTAATTGCATCTCACCAAATACAGTTGTGTATTCACACAAACTCTGTCGTCTCAAACACTTTTATGCAGTAGATGTACTGGTTTGCAAAACAATTATTCAAACAAATAATTAGCATCACAATTGAGGAGTTGGCTGGAATAAAGGCTTCAGCGAGCTACCGCCTTCCTTCCATCAAACAGTTTTCCTTGTTCCATAGTGTACATAGGAGATACACACAACATATTATACCTATATCGCAATTCTTCACCAACTTATGAATTTTGTCTTGACTTGGACTGATATCGCTATGCTAGAAATAATTGCTAGTAAACGTATTTTTTTTATCAATTTATGAAATACTTCCTTCGCTCACAATCCTAAAGCATGGCTCCAACGATCTTTATTTACCATATAATGTAAACACTGGAAATAAGTGGGCGGAGTTTGAGACCGACCACGCTGATTGCAGCGCCAAAGACGCACAATACTCTCGGTAACTTGGCGAACTGCAGCCAAACAACAAGGGGGTCAAGTTTCCAGGCGAGTGTCCAGACATTTTCTTCTATGACCGTGGGCACGACAGAGTGCAATGACAAAAGCGATGTGACACTTAAAATTCTCGTTATTGCGAACATTGGTTAGCATAGTGCCTTATGGTTAGCTACCACGTAATGCTAAAAAAATATTACATGCAAACAGTTCATTGCTACTGCATGCTAACCTCCAGTACGACAGTCACATATGTTTACAGTATTTAAGTTTTTTCTTGTTTGTAATATATTTTAAATATACATATACAGATATACATCGGTACTACTCTGGACATTTCCTTCACTAATCTGTTGGGCAGAAGTTACAATCTGGTGTGTAAAAGCAACAAGACTCTTTGTTTCTTCTACAAAACAGATTGTTGAAGGAACTGTCCAGAGTAGTACCGACAACCAAACTGTTTTGTTGTCCCTATTTTAACACAAGTATGGTGCCTACAACTATATATATTTTTTTTTTCAGTGTGAAACGTCGAGAAAAGTCGGCCTTAAGAAATCTACTGTGTTCTTGTGTGTCTTCATCGTTGTGCCTTCTAGTCTGTTGCCTGTGACGTCGTCGTCGTTATCCTGTCTTGTGTCCATAGTTGTCTTCGTCCCAGTATTGTCTGCGCTGTCATAATTGTGGTGTCCTGAGTTTTGCAGATTACTTTGCTTTGTATTTAGACTTTTATTTTTGGATGTTAATTCCAATTTTATTCATTTGTTGTTGAATAATTCCTTATGGGATCTTTCATTACTACCTGCTCAGAGTCTTCCAGAACCTGCAAAATACTTTGTCGATCATCTGCGAAAGCCATTAATATACTAGTACTTTCTTGTCCCTCAAAGAATCCGCGAATTTTTTTGGCTTCTAATATTAACTAGAGGCCCAAAAATTTCAGTAGTCATTTTGGAGGAAAACAATTCAAAATTATGCATATGTGGGAATCGTGGCGGAAGTTTTCATTGGAAAGCCGGTTTTCTCGAGACGCTCCAGTTTCCCGCCTCTTCTATTTCTGTCTCTAACTCCATTCTAAAGACACATTGCATGTCATCCCCCAGGGTTCGGTAGATACGTACGGGAGCCCAGATCAGAATTCTGCCATGCCAGAGATGTGATGCCCTCCCCTTCGGCACCCGCCACATATGGCATAATTTACATGTTCTCCCAATAAAAATATATGTCCTGCAGTATTTTACAAACGCCCAAGCTATTGTTTGTTAAACATACAGTAAAAATTAATTCTTCCACAGAAATAATATAATTAAAAATTAATAAATTTGTTGTAACATACACGCCGAAATGTATTGTATAACTTATGGAAAGTTTTTATTTCCCATTTTTTAAAATGTGAAAATTAAGTATATTTTCATAATTTTTACCAAATATTTAAACGATTAAAAAAAAATAAAACCTCTTTCAATAGTGTCATTGCATTTGTATTTGTCGTTAATAATATTATTTCTGAATGCAAGTTATTTTTTTCCGTAAGTAAGTACAGAAAAGAGCGAATAAATATGGATTATAAAGTACATTGGACAAAAATGTTCAAACGTTAAAAATAATTCGATGCAAATGAAAAATCATAAACTTCTGCTGCCGAGGATTCTTAAAACGTGGGCGTGGGTGTCCCGTCTATTCTGTATGAAGGTATAAATTACAAGGAATATAATCGGGACTGAGTGGGGTGGACACGTTAAGAAGGGAGATGACTCTGAAGAGGTCCCCCGGTTTACCGCGGCGACAATAGGAAGGATCCGTTGAAAGACACGCTGCCATTGTCGTTGAGGGAAGCGAGCCACCGAGGCTTGTAGGCTGTGGAAGGGGACCAGGAAACCCTGGATTATTCTCGCGGCGACCATTCGTCATTCGTGACAAGAGAGTCCGGCTCCTCATTGTCTTGGAAGGATCCTCGCAGGACGCAAGAGAAATGTCAGTCCCCTTCACATAGCTTCCAGTTGGCCTCAGACCGCTGGCGGAAGGCAGCTGGAGTATTAATTAACGAGATTTTCGGAGATAAATTTCACACACTTCTCCCAATACAAAACCGAAATCTCAGATTCATTAAAACATCATCTGAATTACTAGTGACAAGAACATTTGACGGGTTCAATGAGTTCTAAGATAAGTCCAGTATACTTTTCGTTCATTGGCCACTTGCTAAACTGCACACTGTAGTAGTAGGTTAATGGGATTGGGTCGTTCCTTACTGGCAGAGGGGACCGCAGTTGCTAGAGCACTCGCTCACATCAAGGCGATTTAGGTTCGATGGGTCGGTTCTCGGATTTCGCATTGGGAACCGTGCCTGACGATGCCGCTTGTCAGCGTATGTTTTCTCAAGGATCTCCCGTTTTCTCCGCCCCTTCGTTCCGGCGCTGCCACTTACCCACACCATGTCACCCTCACCAGCGATAAAGACCTGGATGTTAAGTGCTGACCAAACTCTCTTCACTTCCTCACTGATAGGCTTGCTTCTGGCTAACTTTCCTATATGGCGTGCCTGACAACCAAACCAACCAATATTATAACCCAATCGTCTAGTTCTTCTACGTGTCAACCGTGCCAGCAAGGGTAGTTCAGTCAGCTCTCTGATCTCCCTACGGCAATGTAGTCCTCTGATTGATGGGTATTTAGGACATATGGGACCGTAGGAGAGTTCAAATTTCAGTTGAAACACTTGTTGGCAGGGTTGCCAAATTCGCGGTCACGACCGCTTTCCAGGGACGGCTATTCTTTAATTCGTTTGAATTATAACATGCACTCAAATTAATATCAGGAATTTTTCCAGTACATATAAATGACTCCCCAGGACGAATTGGCTAATTAGAGCCTGATGTCTAGTGCAGACAAATAACCGATAGTGTACGTTAAACAACAAGCAGAAGCCGAGTTATTTTGCTTCTGTATATCTAGCAGATCTGACTTCAGTCACGCGAGCAGGTAGATAAACGTACTGGAGAATCTAAATTGAATTTTAATGGACTTTGAACATTTGATCAATTGAAGACATCTCCGCCTTTCTAAATTAAAAGGAAATAAAAAATCATCATATTTAAGGACCCCCTGATTTTCACAAAGCCATTTTTGCATCATTTTGTTTCATTGCCTTATGTGGACATCTGCAGCTGTGCTTCGTGGTTATTGGCAGTGTCTTCTTGTGTAGAAGCATCCTTGTTTGACTGAGCCAATCAGAATAAGTTACTGCGACAATACACATCTGTGATTAGCGAGTAGAACCTCGAAACGTAGAGAGTCAAAACATCCAATCATTAATCTCGAAGCAGAGCTACAGGCGTACGGCAAGTGTGCGGCATTGAAACAAGGTACTCCAAATATATTTCCACAAAAATCAGGAGTTTCTATGCTTGTAAATCTTACTAAGAAGTAGCACAACGTTTTCAAAAAGACTTTAATTTAGTGTACAAAATCTGAGTCTATTATACTCGTATGCAATTCGCGTATGTTGTTTAGAAAGGGTGGTAAAACTCAGCATTTTTGGATTTATGCAAATGTCTGATTTGCGATGTTAGCTTATTAATGTACGCACGGAAATTCAGGACCGAGAGCGGTGGCACGTTGCTAAAACACTGGACTCATACTCTGAAGGATCCTGGTTGGATTACGTATCCGGTCATCCTGACTTAGTTTTTTTACAACTTGTTTAAATAATCCGTGAGGAATGCTGTTTTGGGTCGGGACCGGGGAGGGGGGAGGTCGTAATTTCAGATCATGTCTAGAGACAGAGAGACGCAGTGGAGAATCGCGAACATATTTGGTGCCAAAATAGTCTCCAAAACATTGTAGAAAGTTGCACCTCATTTGATTGTACTATGTTTGTCACATTTAAACTGTTTGACAAGGAATTACTACAGAACGGGAAAATTCGCGGGTTCACTGACCTCTAAGGTAGCTTCCATGTATACATGAGTACTCAAGCTCATTGGTTGATCAACGATACGGTGCTACCATGAACTATTCTGCCACAGAAGGTTAATTGCCTAGACTATCGGTAGAGTGCGCGCACATCGATCTCCGCAGGTTACGTTACAGTGACGAAAAATCAAGAAATAAAAGGGTTTGCAGGTATGTATGTTTGTGTTAAAAGTGTTGAAATATTAAATGTAAATTATTTAATATTAATGTTTAAAATAATGGCAGAGGAGTGTGTGTTTATGATAGGTGATTGGAATGATCAGCATGTGGGTAGTTTCGATCACAATTCCACTTGAAGAACAATTGCGTCGGTTGGCTGAAGTACTGGTCCACTTTACCCGCCATACTTTACGTTACATACAGTTTATCTAAAGTAACAAAATAACATAATCTCCTTTCAAAAATAGCCTTCAAGAAAGTCGTAAACGAGCTGCCAAAAACATTCCTTCGTTTCAGCCAATTGGAAAGAAGAAGAATTACCAAAATCATCAGACATCTGAGAAGAATATGAACACAAAGCAATAAACTGTGCGTAGTCGATGTGATGAAGCTGATGCTGTTTGTATCTTCTGCTCTAGAAAGTTTTCTGATGGCAGAGCTGGGGGAAAAGTGGGTTCAGTGTTTCGAGTGTTTGGACTGGAGTCATGAAGCATGTGCTGACAATAAAACTGTGCACTTTGTATGTTATAATTGTAGAAACTAATCCCCCGCTCTAGCACATATGTCTACAGACATACACTAATTTGTTTGATGCATCCTTCTTACAGTTATGTACAACGTTTCTGGTGTGTCAATGACACATCTAGAATATTTCAGTAATTATTTTATTTTATTTTATTTGCGACTTATTTTTACAGTGGCGAAGTTAAGGTGTAACCACCTTGTCTTACACTTAACCACTGAAAAAAAAATAAAAATAAAAATCAAAGACAACAGAACATTAAAACACATTGAGAAAAGAATAATGAGAGAAGTAAATATGATATCAAATTACAATAAGCATGATTATTACCATCTAGAACATAAATTATTCCTGATTAATATTAAATTGAGACATAATACAAAATTGTGTTTTAAGTACGGAATCTTTATATCTGAACAATTATAATATAAATAAATAGGAAATATAGATAAACTGGATATATTAGACCAGACAAAAAATAATAAAAGAACTAAGGCTATAATTTAACTAATAATCTCACAGGGAGACGCTGGGAAATCTTAAAATATTTAGTATACTAAGTAAAACTTACTGGAACTTAAGTTATTACATTACTACATAATAGAACAATAGTATATTTTGAAGAACATAAGAAGTAAGTTACACTATCAACTAATACTGAGAATATACAATATTACATTTACTTTCACACATGCACATATGCACATACTCACATATACGCTAGCATACACACACGCACACACATGTCACACACACATACACACGGGTCAACAAGTGTAATATCATCCACTGTTCACATTGAATATGTACATTATGATTATGCTAAACTTCATCTTTAGTCCAATTTTATCTCTGAAATGTGTGCCCACTGTAGACTTGTACAAATAAAAATGTAATCTGAGTTTAAATTGTTAATGCATTAGGATTGGTGAAAGTATATGTATATATATATATATATATCACAATTTAAGGCCAACAAGTTGCGCGAAATTAATAGGTTCTGTACTCTAGTTTCTCTACATATCAAGCTGTCATATTGCATATACAGATGTAATTATCTACATATTCTGAAATACAACATAAAAACAAAGGGGGGTCCACAATACCCGAAGTTCCTCTACGGAAGTAGACGGTAGATGTTCACTGACTGCTCGCTGGAACAATGGTACCAACGTGACTACTGCATTTAGTTGTTATTTATTACTGCCTCAGCGCCTTCCATGACGTGTCAAATACGTCTAGGTCCAATTACGAGAGTGGCACTAACTTTAATTTATTTCAGTTCCAGCTTGTGCTAAAAAAAAACACGAATTTTTCACGTCACTAGTTAATATCGGTTCAGCGCTCTATAAGAATGTCAAAGAAATCAAGACCGATTGCTAGGGGCAGGAAGTTTTAGCGAAAATATTTCTGCATCACTTTGTATCACTGCCTTATGTGCACTTCTGTACTGCTGCTTCGTGGTCAGTGATTGGACGTTCTGAACTCTGAGCGTCGTGGCGTTTTATACACAAATCACAGACGTTTTTTTTTCTTCACAAAAATACACTGCCAATAATCATAAAGCACAGCTGTAGATGAGCGCGTGAAGCATTGAAACAAATCGGCGCAGGAACATTTTCGCGGAAACTTCCAGTCTCTATCGATTACGTAAGTGACATGAACTTACATCGGCACGAATTATAGCTTGCATCTAAACAAAAACCCGAATTTTTCAGGTCCCTAAAAATAACGTACCTTCAGTGTCGGCGCATGTGCATTCTTACTAGGTCAGTCAAACTGCAACACACGAAGAACGAAAGTGCATCTTAGGTACTACGTTTGAACTAAGCAAATTGTCCTATTATTTTGCAGGATATGTTCTTTATTGGCGTAGCAGATTACTTCCTCATTTCTTACCACTGAGCCGCTGATTCTGTCTTTAATAAAGAACTTAGTAGAATGTCTGTACATTTGTCCGTGCATGTTTATTTATTCAAATACGAGCAAAATTCAACAATACGCACAGTTTACAACTCGTCGTGCATATTGTTGATTACATATAATTAAATAAACACAATTATATGAACAAACAGTAAGATACATAGATTCTTACGTACTAAAGCAACATTAATAATAGAGAAAAATAAGTATATCTGTTACACAAAAACAAACTTGAATCTTTATCAGTAAAATTTAAAGAATATGACAGAAACCATTCAGAAGTAATTAGGATCACACACACACACACACCAACACACACACACATATATATGTGTGTGTGTGTGTGTTGGAATGCTCTCCTTACATTTTTATATAAGTTTGACTCATTTTTGTATTTCTTATTAGTTTAGTTTTGGTTTCATTTAGCTTTTAGCATTATTGTGAATTAGGTTTTTATTCATGTTGTTCTGAAATACTTAGGAGATTAACTCTTGTAGAAACTAGTGGCAATTACATTGTTCAATTTGTTAGGTCAAGTTCTTGTAAGATATCGAAAATTGCATTGGATAAAACTCTTATTATTTTCAGCAGTATTTCTTTGTTTAATTTATACCTTATGAAAAATAAATTTTTAAAGTCATCTGTATGCACGAACAATTTGTGTAACAAACCATGCCGCTGTACGTATATTTGAAGGAAACGGAAGAATCTGGCTAATTGAACCACGAGCACTATTTTATCAGTGGGACGTGCGTTTTATGACGATCGCACGGAAATGGCTTCATCACATGACTGCGAAATATATGCATGCGATTAGAGGTTGATAACCCTTAGTTAGTGCTTAGTAGTTGATAATATCCCGGTAATACTTAACACTGTCAAAAAAACTCGTACCTTTATTCAACGCCTTTTCGTCATCTTGTAAAAAAAATTGATTATAATACGTAATTTCAACCTTTCTATTTGAGCTTGGATGATAGTTGAAATAATGTAATTGTCGCAATTTTTCACAAGTCTTCATCTCCCAAAGTGTTTCCGGCCAGTTTCCGAACACTCAATATAAAACTTTGTTTCTTAATAATATAGTGGTTACCTATGCTGAACGGGATGCACAGGTCAGCGCGTTATCAAAACTACTTGCAGCGAGTGTACAATACTGCAGAAGGAATAGTTTAAAACGAACGTTATAGATGTAAGCTTTAAAACGTTACATCGATACTCACAGATACGATAAGCTGTTTACTGTCCTAGTGTATTCGAGCGTTCGCATATCCTTTTTTGTAGCTTTTTTGTTATCCTTGCACTCATTTATATTCTTTATCGTCTCGTTAATTGATGTTTACACAAGAGCAAAAAAAAAAAAAAAACTAAAGCGTAGAGTTCACAAATATGCTCTGTGCGGAAAATGTTTTAAATGTGCAAAGGCGACGCGGGTTTTTATTTTAATTTTTTGCGCTTCGGTCTCCCTCTGGTTTCATTTATACTGGCGTGGTACTCTGGTGGGGAAAACCTTTGATTTTACAATCCCGCAATGTAGTGGAGGTTTGACGAGATTCGAGTTGCGACTGAGTGTCACGAGTGTACAATAAACCTCTTCCAACCTTGCTCTTCGCATCTCTATTCGTCTCTTTTCAACACAACCACCAACACGACAACACTCACTGCTTCTTTTACTGTAGCTTGTTCTTGTTTTAGCCAGAGTTTGATATTCTACATCGTGGGAAAATCCAACGAAGCTGTTCGTGAGTCTTTTTTTCGGGAGTTAATTTATGCGACTTAATCAGCCAAGCAAGGAAGCGTTAGTGGGGAAACTAGCACACGTAATGCATATTTAATTACCTCTATGCACGAGGTTTAAACTTACTTTCTATCTTACAGTCATTCAGCTTGTAAATATAGCATTAGACAGGCCTCATATTTATTACGTAATTCTAAATCTATTAATATTCTCTGATATTAAATGGTAAATTATTATTAATTTTATAGTTGAATAACGTTGCGCAGAACCTCTGTCTAGCCAATTCTGAAGTGCATTATTCAATGGTTGCGAACCGTGTTTATTTATCGACCCTGTTTGTTTATATGGTTATCTAATTAGTATTAAATAATGTTACACACACACACATATATGTATGTGTGTGTGTGCGTGTGCGCACGCGTGTGTGTAGATAAAAGGACTGCTATATGGTTAAAACAACAAAAAAAAAAAATGAACGACCAAACTGATTCACAAGGATCGCAAAATGCTAATTTCCCACAATGTTTGGAACAAAACTATCACGTAAATAAGACTAATGTTTCCAGGGTTTGCAGAGTAATTTAAAAAAAAAAATATTTTGAACCTGACAAATACACAAATAACTCTTGCAAAAGTAAATCATTTGACCCGTTACCAGACCGTGTTGTCTACAGTAAAAACAAATGAATAACTTCAGCTAAACCAGACGAGTCAAGCAGTACAACTGCCAAAGTTCTTTTAACCTATCACTCATACGTATATGACATTTTGCTCCATATTATGTAAAGTCAACTGTAATACAGTCAACGCTTTAAAATAACAATTATTCTACTAAGTTATTAAGAAAAATTACTATAGAAATGCATTTATAAAGTCATTAGTTTATAATATTTTATGAATTTAATATATATATACACACACACACAGCATATATGAATAATTGGCCAACTTTCACAAGAACGGTGGAAAAAAATTGACAACAAGTTTCTGAATGTGAAAAAGCACAGTTTTACGAGAAGAAAAATGTTTACGTAATTTAAAAGTGATTGAGAGTAAGAGACGGAAAAAGAAAGAGTGTGAAATATATAGAGAAACTCTGCTAGATGAAAATAAAGCTGAGAACGGAAGGAGGGACAGAGAGACGAAGAAGTAAATAAAGGTTCGCAAGCCACCGATGTTGGTGAAGGATCCCTGAAATGGATTGCATCAGCAGGCAAGTGGAAAGAATTCCTAATTTGGACAACGACGGAGTAGCGTCGAACTTTATTTTTTTTTCTACCTCTGCCAGGGCCTAGCTTCTAAACCCTTCTGTGAAATCGTTTCCACAGCGGGACTCTCTCCTCGCTGCCGAACTTTCCGCCTCTTCTAGAGACAGGAGGGAAAAAAAAACAATTACGAGAACCTGCTTGCTCATAACGCCAGCCGGCGCCGCGTGGCTTGTGCGGTGTGCGTCGTACTAGGCGCTGCGCCTGGCGAGTGTGGGTGCCGCAACTTGCAGTACACGACCGTTGTGCGGTCCACCGGCAGGCAATGTAGCAGGCTGTAGGTGGTATTACCAAACATCATGTAAACAAATGTCGGACAGGTTGGTGCATTTTTAGGGAGAGTAATGCCTGAATGGTACTTGTCGTCTCAAGTCATGAGATACCAGTATACTACATTCACGGCTATATTTTAATGTACACAGATTAATGATGCCGACTTAAGGCTCAGTTACAGTCGCCATATTGAATTTTACTATTTTTCGCTTTGTGGAATTCTGAGAAGAAAAATGTTAAACCGGCGACTATACCGCAAATTCTATTTACCTTGAGCTACAATATAAGCATGGCAGCAGAGCTAGTAATGTAGGTCGCACTTTGTGGGGCAAATTATGAATATAAAAAAAAAAACATTACCACACACACTTTGCGGCGTAATTATAAGTTAATAGCTAAATCGCTAGGTTTGTACTGTAGCGAGATTTTAGTAGAATTTGAGGTACAATGGCATATTTAACATTTTTCTTCTTAGAATTCCAAAAAAAAAAAAGCGAGGACAAATCTTCGTTTTCATTATGAAGACCATAAACGTTTGTGTACACAGCCCAAAATAAATGTAAAAACAAGCATTTACACAAACAATATAAAATACGTGCAGTGCAGTGTAAGAGGGGAAAAATACGGAAAAAATGGTTATTTGAAAATCAAAATAATAAGTTGTTAGTTACATACGAATGGAAAATTTCCTACGCACAAGATTAAAAACATAAAACAATATTAGATAGATTAATTAAAATACTATGGTAAGTTTTAAAACGAAAAAAATAAAACGTGGCGCGCATGCAATCAAGTCACTAACATGATACGAACTGTTGTGTGAGTTTTCACATCGACAACTATTCTATACACTCACATAAGTCCCATATGATTTCGTTTTAAATCCTACACGTTTTTAGTACGATCAATTATATTGTACATTTCAGTCAGTTTAATAACGTGGTATAGTAAAGACTTTTATGTTAATTTCACACTTGTGTTTTTGTTGTTAGCTTTCTGGTATTGGTATTTAGCGTATTTTGTTATTTTGTAACGTAGCTAATATATTCCTGCCAACTGTAAGCGACAGAAAGTATTCGTGGTATATTTTATCAATAGACAGTCTTGCGAAATTCTAGAGTACATACCATTGTCGAAACACACGTATGCTTCTAAAATTCCCTTGCGGTAAAAAATATGTTCAAACGTATCGCGTAAGACAAAAACACGTTCGAATTTGTCATTGTGGCTTAGTACTGGATAATTAGTATGAAAAAAAAAGTATTTGCTTCCCACTTAACATGTTTTTTTATTTGGGCTTCATTTGAATTCGTTTTAGATACTCTGGTAATGTGCGTTGAACGCAGTATTAACATATTTTCATGTGCATAAACACAAACGCACGCATGTCATATGCTGTAATACTTGTGAACATTCTTGTGGTACAGTTAAAAATAAACAAAGTTACTACCAATCATTTTTTTAACTGGTCAATGTCTCAATTTTACTCGTCAAAGTAACAATCGTACGTTTTTAATTTATGTTAAACGCGCATAAACCGAATTACAAGAAAATTCAAATCAACATAAGTTCAACACGTTGTCTAAATTCGTTTCATTTAAACTGACTCTTTGTAGAAATATCGGAGACAGTAACAAATAAATACACAAATCCATGTGCTGATAAATATTCTAAACATAAAAAAAATTGTTTTGGAAATTCTGAAGTTGTGAGACAGCTAATTAAATATCATATATAAAGTTATATTTTTATCTCATGATTTAACGCGTGTAAGTGCTACAATGCAATGAATTTTAATCCTAACACGTAATATAGAAATATGTGTGGAATGGAAAAGTTTTATCGGTGGTAATGACATCGTCTTCAATATGTTTACTTGACTAATATATGAAAGTTTTTATTTTTCGTATTTAATGCCAAAAGTAAAGCCAACTTAGATAAAAGTGTAGGAAGCTGCCCTTCAAACATAGGTTCAATTTGTAACTATAATGTTTTAACCAATGGGAGTCTATGATAATGGATTCGTCAGCCGCTAAAGAATCACTTACCTTGCTAACACAAGATATTCAGTAATGTGCAAGCTCCTAATCTGAATTTCTACATTGAGTCAACAGACAGTTTTTTGTAGCCAGTCAGCAGATCCTGTACTTTTCCTTCGTCTTCTTTTTCCAGCTTCAGGCTGGGACGAAGATGGGAAGAAGAAAGTTTCTGCGAACTGAGTGCCTGCGAGTTGAGAAGTAGCGAGGAGAAGCTAAAATACGCCAGTTTAAATGGTCCCCGTCCTTATTTGCTGTCTATTATAAGATTTTATGCGGTATTTCGTTATTTCATCCGGAACGAATTGAAAGCTGCAGGATCGTCATTTATTTCTTTAGAGGAGAGGAATCCTTTTTTTTTTTTTTCGAAACGCTCGTCACTTAAAAGAGTTCGGAGGCTCTGAAAATACCGCGTATTTTTTTGACACACAAAGAAATGACATTTACGGAACTGAAAGGATTTCACTCTGAGAGATGTACGACTGCACGAATCATTTCGTTTGAAAGATCTGATGTAAAAATTAAAGGGAAGGTTGGTTGCTAAAATGTGCTGCGTATGGGAAACCAGAAAAAAATATAAAGGCTTGATTTACGTTCCACAACTGAGACTTTTTTTTACACATTAACCCATTTTTGAGAGTTACAAATAATTTCATTTTTTGGCAACGAGGTAAATTATGTAAAATTCACAAACTGTGATTACCTTAAAGACTAGAGCTTTCTGCAAAAAATATGCTAACACCAGAGTAGACAATTCTGTACCTGCAAGTTTATTACTAGCCAAAAGTTGACTAACGAGTGACAAGTGTAAAAAATATGAAATTTTCGAGTATCTTATAATAAGTAATTATTCACGAAACATTTAATACCTCCGCAGGGTACACGTAAAACACGAAGATATTATTTTAACTGTTAGCTCTTGTTCTCGAAGCTGTGTATAATACGCTGTTGTTAACATTTAGAGGTTCCATAGACAGTGGATACACTGTTAAAAATTTCCGTAAATTCACGGAAATATTTACAGAAAAGTACTGTAAATTTACGGAAGTGGCTTCCGTAGTATTTTGTTTACGGAAAATTGTCCGTATTGCCAGTTTACGGATGTTTGACCGTAACTTTCCATAAATTCATGAAAATATGTTTCTACAATTTTAAAGCGTATTTTACTGTGTTTCTTTAAAGAAAGTGGTATTAATAATCACTATGAATCCTGGATGTCAAATACAAAAGTTGTCTCTTATAAAGTTGATAACTTACCACTGCATGGAACTCATTTACTCATACATTGTCACTGTGGTTCAATAGTTAGAGCCTCTGCGTGGCAATTATGATGTCGTGGGTTCGAATCCCAGCAGTTTCAAAACATTTTTCAGGTTATTAAATAGTGTGTCAGAATCTCGATAACGCATAGCTAGTAAGAAAATGTAGTATTTCTAGAAAATCGAGTGCTAGTAGATTACAGAAATTTAATTTTTTTTTTTGCGGAAAATGGTTAGTCCGTTATTTTACTAAGGGTTCCGTTATCAAGAAAAACTGAGTGTCCGTTACTTTACGAAGATTTCTGGAAAATTTTTCGCCAGTACTTTTCCGTAATTTCACGGAACTTTTTTCTAACAGTGTACTTGACATAACAGCATCAAGCTTACAGAGACAGAGTAAATCAGAAAACATTTTTTTTATGTTCTCAAGTGTGACACTTCTGAGTTTTCAGTGCAGTTAGAAAGAATTCGCGTGTTTACTTTCTATTGGCTGGTCGCTGACAAATATATACTACGTAATTGAACATGCATTTAGTTGCCACTCTATTATTGACGCAGCATCCGTCCATAGAGTGTCAAATAAGTAGAGTCACTGTTTTTGTGAATAGAATATTGCACCAACTTATCTCCTTGCCGTATGTGTTGTGCCTCGTGGTCAGTGGCTGGATGTTTTTAATGAGCATAATTTCAGGATCCTTAATTTATTTTAATTTCTGAAAGAATAGTTTACCTACAGTACGTTAGTAAGATTATTTTAAGACAAAGACGAATGTCGCGTCTTAGATACTAGAGCCGATGTTATGATTCTGGAATACCAATACTATTAATAAAAAAAGTTTTTTTCCAGCAAAATATTATAATATAATGCCAATTGTTTGTTATAGATATTCTTTTCTTAAACAAATAATTTACTTCACGTGTGCTGTGTAAATAAATATCTATATAAAACCTAATTTTATTTGTGAGAAAACCAACTATAAACAAAGTTTGTTATGGTATTTTCTGTGCCATTTTCTCTTCTACTCTCGCAGATTCTTGCCTCCGGTCAATGTCTACCTTGGTTTCCTGCCTCAGTGTCTTCTCATTGGCGCAGACAAATGAGCGATGTCTCTACTACGACACGCTGCCAATAACCACCGAACGGAGCTGGAGATTTGCACGTAAGGCACTGCAAAGTTCGAGAAAAATAATTTTTTCCAAAAAATCTGTAGCTCGACATAAAAGTCAAGGCCTAATTGCGAAAGCGACACGAAATTACAGTTATTTGAATTATGTCTTGCACCCGATAGAAAACACTAATTTTTCAGGACCCTAGCAATTACGTATGTGCCTAATTGCTATGGACCTGGAAAATTAGTGTAAGTAGAGATAACGGTTTATCGCGGGAAAACTTGACTGATGGATTTCAATATATTACGTTCAGCTGTTGAAAAGAGGACTCGCTTTCGCTTGTACGGGGAGCTGTTACCCCATTTGACTGAGCCTATAAGAATCCCGCTATTGTAATTTTTGATGCTTGTTATTTGTCTGCAGTCAGCTACGCTGTGTCAGACTATATCACCCAATCACACACGGTCATCGCGTGCCTACAACTGGTATTTTACGGCATTGTTACTTCGAGTAAATAACAAGGATCGTTATACACAATGTACAAAAATTATTACGCTAAGTATTAATTGTAAATTCGCATCACTTTTTAAGTTATCCACTAAACATTTTTCCCATAAGAAAACAGTTCGATGAAAAGTATTTGACTGCTTTGTCAGAAGTTCAAGCAAAAACCCAAAGTTCACGCAATATTCCACAGTTTAATATAACTACGCGTTCGGGTAATTTTTTACATACATGTGCATGGTATGGGGAAGGGAGGGGGAGGAGAAACTAAATGTGTTTAAGTATTTTCTGGGTTGAAGCACGAAAAACTTGCAATGAGGTTAAATTCGAATTGTGCTGTCAAACTTGAATCTAAGAATGATTTAACATTAATTAAAAAAAAATACACATTTTGTTGATACCGTTTGAATTTGTTATGGAGTATTCCATACAGCATCGTTTTCGTTCTGCGATGCTTTCGCTGCGTGAAATTGCGATGCCAAGGAAATTTACGAAGGGGAACAAAAGTGAACTGAAGATGGGGTTGTGTCGAGACTGAAGAGCTGGACTTAATTTGCAGCCAATCTCTGCTAACATCTGGTTTTCCCAGCTCGATGCGTGTCCCGTCAGTAAAGGCCATGCAACATTGAGTGGGTGAGATTAACGCCGTTATTATCCTTGGTGCGTGTCACAGTGGGAGACGTTGATTTGCTGTTGTAGTCTAGTTCTTGCAACGCCAATAAGATGGCAGCTCAATCGCTGTTCGTATTTTCCTTTTCCAAATTGAAACATTTTGAATGTTATTGTTCTAAACTTAATAATGTTATTACGTGGGACAGCTAAATTAGTTATTTTGTATTTTTCGCTCATTGTTATTGTGCGTAAGCATACACCACAGTGGCTCGTAATTCTCGTGGCGCATATATATGGCTACTAAAAACCCTCTGGTGGCCATCTGATGAGCGTGAGTCGATGGATTGCCGGCGAGTTGTCGGTGAAAGATAAAAGATGGCCATCTCCACCGTCCCCGACAACGACACGGCAACGACTGTGACGTCATGGTCACGTCCTCCAATCAGATGTCAAAATGGCAACGACTGGGCACCAACCGACAGTTCACCATCTCTATGTACATGTCACGGGCTAGGGCCAAATATTGTACAAGGACAATATGGGAAAGTCAGAAGAAAAACAGGAGACATGTTATTTAATTACAGTTCACGCCGATACGAGTGCTGTGTCTTCTACAGTAGCACATTGCTCTATGGGCAGTTTTAGTTTTATATTGTTATTTATAAATTGAAATGTAATCTTGATTTTGGAATATAATTATGCTCTTTTAGTTAGTATTTTGATAACCTAAAATTAAAAATATTTATTTATGAACACATTCTTATAATATTAGCCTAAGAGAAATTTTGTCCGTAAATGTATAAACACCATAGAAAATAGAGATGTAAGAATGCAAATTTTGCTAGTGTTTCTAGTTCACGCCGTTGATAAAACGTCTCCCGCTCCAACAATGCTAAAAGGCTGCACTTTTCCATATTGTCATTTTACGATACTTGCTAGGGCTTTGAGTATATTAAAACGCATTAAAACCTTATTTTGTATTCTAAAAAATTTTCTGAAATTTGGAATTTTTCCGCTTCTTTAGAATTTTTTTAATACAAGAAATATTTGTGTTTGGTTTTTATATATGTAAAGCCTTTGTCAGTGACATGTACTTTCACTGTGGAATATTTTGTTTTATTATGTTGATTGGTTTCATAGGGGTGCATGGACTAAAGACATGCAAATTTTTACTTTAAAATTCCACTATGGGAAACCTAGCGGAGCTAAAATTGTTCGTTAGAGGAAAACGTACTCCCGAGTAATGTTTACAGAACACAATATTTCGTACAAATATAACATAACGATGTCTTTACTTACTTTAACGTCGCTAACAGGGGCGAACAACCAGCCAGCGTTGCCAAGTTAGCGATTCTCTCGCTAGATTTCGCGTTGTTTCATTATCGCCGTGGAAAAATACATTCGTAGGCATCCTAATTTCTGAATTTCTTAAGCGTGATAGAAGTTTTAATAATTTAAAAAAAACCTTAACATAACGACATGCCATCCTGTTTCCACTGTTTTTGCGATTGTTATTTTTTTAATCTTAACCGACAACAGATAATCACAAATTCATCTGTGCGTATTGTTAAAAATTGTTTCTGACGTGGCAGCCAATTTTTTCCAGACAAATGATACGGTTTCGACTAATAAGTCAGGCAATGAAAACTATGTTAATTAGGCCTATATAAATAGCTATAACCATAGCATTAACTGTCTTGTAAAATTAGCCAAAATGGCGGAAAAAGTTAAAAAAAAAACGTTGTATTAAAACTGGAGCTTAGCAAATATTGTTATTTAAATGAAAGTCTAGTTTAACTATCTAGTATTTGTATTTACATTTTAATTCTTAAATTAATTAACTGACTAACCGTCATTTAGTCAAAAAATCATTTGCCGTATTCCAACGACTGTTTTCGCAATGAAATATAAACGTCAGAACTCCGAAGAAATACTTTCGCCGGGCAAAACTCATTGGAAAAAATTTCTTCGGCTTTCAAAAAGTAAAATAAATGCAGCAGGGATGGGCGAAAGTCTCGGGAATTTAATAAAATGTCGGAAACGATTTAGGTTAGAGTGGTTGGAGAAGTGAATGTTTTCAGAGCGCCGCTCAGGTCTCGGCACTTCCGGGACCAAACGCTCGAGAGACGAAAGCGCTGGAAGAAACAAAAAGTTAATAAGCTCTTGGGAAGGCAGCTGCGAACATAGCGTGACAGGTCTACGTTAGAAAATACCAGACACTTGGTTGTGTAGTTATGTGGGGGTGATGGGGGGGGGGGCACCAGAACAAGAGGAGAAACTTGGCATGACGTATTGCCTGAAAGGCTTGGTAAGGAAATGTTTGACATAACTATTGAAATTATGCATTCAAGTTAGATGTCTTGATCTTTTTTTTTCCGCATTCCTCAAACGCAATTACTAGAGATGATTGTATATCGCGAAAATGTGTTGTGCCAACATACCCTTGAAAACACTGTAGTTTCTCGCAACATGTGTGATTGGGTGATATACGTCAGACACAACGAAGCTGTCTGCAGACCAATAACAAGCATCAAATATTACAATAGCAGGATTCTTATTGGCTCAGTCAAATAGGGCGACATCTCAACGTACGCATGCGAAAGCCAGTAATCTTACGGTAAGCTGAACGTACGTTGAAATCCAGCAGATAGTCAAATTTTCCCTCTATAAACCCTCATATCTAACGATCACGCTTATGAAAGGTTTTCTTGCACGGAGGAAATAGTATACAGGTGCACGCATAGCTCAGCAAAGTTTCATAGTAATACGGATGAATAGTACACAGACGCATACAGTCAGACATTAATTTTACAAACATAGATTGAGTTTTCGAGAAATTGGTGTGAAAAAAGATGTGAAGAATAATTGAATGGGTGAGATGAATATGGGAAATATTCCGTTTCGACCAACTTTCTGGAATATGGGAAAAACTGTTTTGCTACTTAACTAGACCTTAATTTGTTACGACTTAATCAAATTGAACAGTAACTAAAAAACATAATACCTTTACGTACACGAAGTTATTTGTATTCAAAATTGAAGGAATATTTTTCTTTTTAATCTCAACGAATTGAGGGTACTTTGAAGTTTGGTAAATCTATAATTTACAGACTTGTTTTCATAATCCAAGTGCATTTAATTACAAAAATAGTATGTTCTATGCCATCATACCTACACTATACTAATCAAACATTTACAACGTTACTGTCGTACATCCACAATATAAGAGACTACATTAACAAAATAATTGATACTACAGCGACTAGTAGTGAATAGCCAATCATGCCATAACGCCGATGTTAAGAAAGGTATGGTGACCTTATATAAATTATTTCAAAAGTATGAAGTACTCTAGCGGTTTGAAGAATCATAGGACCTTTTCTTTATTTATCTAAATCTTTGAAGCTACATATAAAGTACAACAGTATCTCAGTTTATTTTCTGTAAAATGAGAAAAGTTATCCTTTTTTACCTCACTCATTCAATAGTTGATAATATTTCTAGTGACACTGCACTGAAAGAAATGAATTGTTGTAGGTACTATAATTATGTTAAAATAGGGACAACAGTCCAGTTAGGTTTTCGATGCTATCTGGATTGTTGCCTACAAAATATGCCTTGTGGAAGAAACAATATGTTCTGTAGAAGTGAAGTGCATTTTTATTTTACAGAACAAATCGTTACTTCAGGTTGTTGTAGGAACAAAGCAGATAGTACATATAACAGAATTATTGTATCTACAACAACACTTTCCTTTCAGTGTGTGATCCAGTTGCGAAGAAATGTTGTGATTCGAAGGAAGCGTTTATTGAGCCGGATATACACCACAAAGACGTGACACTGGCTACCGACGTACCTGTACTCATTAGTCTAATAGTTTCACAGATGACTCAAGAGTTGTGTATAACCATGCTTACACTGTAAAAAAAAGTCTTAGTAGTATTGGAAGTTTTTAACGAATACACGGCGTAGGCCGCTTACCACGCTTCAGACTGCAAATAGAGCAAATTATCAGCGTTGCTGTGCCGGAAATTGGGTAGGCGGGCTTTCTCAGGGATCTCCCGTTTCCCCCTCCTCTTTATTCCGGCGGGGCTTCATACTCACATGTCATCCATCACCAGTCCAAGGCTTATACACTTGACTGTTTCTTAAACTTACACAGGAATCCTATAAAAATTAATATACTGTATGGGAAAATATTACCATACCTACTTCCTTAATATCTCTATACGTGGGTGCGCTAAATTTACAAATTATTTTTACCATGTAGCACCTCTTCCTTTACAAGTTATCCATGCTCGCCACTGATGTGATCTTATATTTCGGCACAACTACGCAGACATTTCGCATCGTTTCGTAATTCACAATTAAATGTAAGAAATGTAGGCGTCACAAAAATAAATAAATTAATCAATTAATTAATTCATCTACCAAAATAATTACTCATGAAGTCGGCAACAAATGTTACCGCAGCGTGTAAGCAATCATTTAGCTACGTTGCATGACCAGTTGTGTCTGGAATGAATTACCCACATACCTTAAAAAATTGCTCATTGGTTAAAAAAAAATGCTGATGATATTTAGTTTTCCACTTACAAAGATGGAAAACTGCTGGTGTGGAAAACGGGGGAAATGATAGAGAAAAATCTGACGAATGTACACGTGTACAGGAATTAAAAGCGTTATAAAGATAATAGCAATTTAATCAGTATTAGTGGTATGAACCTAGCTTTTCTCAATCGTTGTCCAGTATCATGTTGTCAGGAACTCGAGAAAAATTATAACAAAGCAAAAACGAAGCTTTTAAATACTGGTTTATGAAGTACAGGCTGTTATCATTTTTTTGACATTATAATGTACTATCAGAATCTGGCAGACATTGTCCTGTCAGTCTAATTATAAAAATGTATGTTGATCGAATTGCGTCTCCCCCCAACCTATTTTATTTGCTCTATATGCTATAAGGGGGAACTAGGTATAGAAGTTGATGAGCTACTGCGCCATGCAGTGTTGAGTTGGCGAGAGTTAGGGTAAAATAGTTAGCAATGAAGCCTTCTTAGAGAAAAAATACATATATTTGCCAAGTAATATGGTGATCGGTCAAACCGTGTCGGAGTTAATCGATCTATACATACATTATATCAACGCCCATATATATATATATATATATATATATATATATATATATATATATATATGTATATGTGTATATATATATATACACATACACATATCTGTGTGCGTTGATATTATAAATCATCTTATACAAATAGTAGTGGCAATAGGTGAGTATTACAGTTTTTGTTGCTTCCCTCCGTTTACACCTTCCCCTCATTTACCCAACTTTTCGTTGGTCCTTCGAAAATAACATAGGGGTTATGCTGTAATCGCTCTCATAACAAAAAAAAAAAAACTCTAACACTGTTCATTTATTTTTCACACAGGAAATAACAATTGAAAGCCCTTGGCTGCACCAGTGAAACTAGCGGTGGGAATTGTCCCTTGCCACAATAACAACATCGTATTTGCTAACCTGTAGCAGTAGCATTAACCTTAGCCCACCTCCGTGACGGCTCACGAATACCAACCTGAGAGGGTCGGAAGGAGCAGTTTAATTGTTCGTGTGTGCTGCAGACTGCAGCGGTTCCCACCAGAGCGTGCCAGCGGCGTCTCTACTGCGAATGTTCTCTCACAGCAGTGTTATTCTAACGAGCGTCTGGCTCGCGTAAACTTCCTCGCTCCTCGGAAATGCTCGGGGGCATTCGTTGATCCTCGGCAATCGAGCCAGGCATCTCCTCTACCACGGTCATAGAAGTACAGGTCTAGATACTCGCCTATCTGCCAATGTATTTTGCTTGAACCTCTTATTGTTTGGCTGCATTTCACAAAGTTACCAAGAGTGTTGTGCGTCTTTGGCGCTGCAATCAGGGCGGTCGGGCTCAAACTCCACCCACTTTTTTCCAGTGTTTACATTATAAAGTAAATAAAGATTGCTGGAGCCATGCTTGTGAGCGAAGGAAGTATTTCATACATTAATAATAAATACGTTTTGATTTATAGTTTAACTTTATCATGCAAACACTGCACTGGAAAAAAGTGGGAGTGAAGTGGGTGGAATTTGAGACCGACCGCCCTGATTGCAGCGCCAAAGTCACACAATATTCTCGGTAACTTGGTGAACTGCAGCCAAACAACAAGGGGGTCAAGTTTCCAGGCGAGTCTCCAGACCTGTTCTACGGCCGTGTCCTATCCCCATCATACTCTCACTGTTACTGTAGTTTAGATTAGTTTAGCTCATGGGCGCAGCAACAAAAAAAAGGGGGGAGGGACAAGAATATTTGAAGCAGGAGTAAATCTTGAACAAGCTACCTGTCTACGTATCTCAATTTTACATTATTATTTTAGTAATATTACTGTACATACGCAGGTACTTTAATGTCATTTTATGGAATCAGAACTCCATTACCCAAGATGGTGATTTTCCTTAAAGATGAAAATTAGAACAGCAATAATGTTTGCCTCGCCCCTCCTTTTGTGAATTTGATTTGTTGCGCCCTTTGTTTAGGTTAGCTACAAAGGTAAAAATCTATGCGCTGAATTGGTTAGGAATATACAATGAAGATGAATATGCGTAACACTGCCGTTACTCTCAATCGCCGAGGGTAAACGAATGCTCCCGAATATTCACGAGGAGCGCGATAGTTAACGTGACCCAGACTCTCGTGTTATTTCAGTCAGTGGAACAGAGCAAGTGTGTGCTTGGTGGGACACAGACGTCTACCCAGTCCAACGTGCCGCAATAATATTGACAGTGGCGGGGAAATACGTGCAGCTTGGCGAGCCTGCGTCTGCCCGTGTGAAGTTCAGAGCTGTTAGGTTTGGTTGCCTGCGAGAGAGACTCTTGCCACGTTACAGCTAGGTCGCACCGTTAATTAACGTATTGTCGTATGTCCATACGAATGGTTTTCGGTGTAATCAAAGTAGAAGAACTTAATACAACGGAAGTTTATCTCGTGAACTGACATATAATTAATACAATAACGTTAACATGTTTCTGTAAGTGTGTGTGTGTGTATATATTATACATATACATTGCACCACACACATACACACATACGCACACACACACGACGTTAGGTTTTAAGTCAGCCACTGCGAACAGCATAACTTTCAAGACACGTCGAAAGTAATATATTTTCTCCAGTCTTTAAAACTGGATGAAAGAATACACTTTTACCCTAACGTTAATGAAATTTTTTTATAACATACACGTGAAACGTCAGTGCTATAAGTTATCACGTAGAAACTGTGAGTGTCTTTGTGAGCATTAATATACCAACATATCAATATTATAAGTCATGAAATTTCACAAAATGAACGGAATTTTTGACTCTGTGCATGGGTAAACAGTGCTCTACGGTTATGTCTTTGATATGGGCGGTTCGGGATAATCTGATCCCTTTTGTAACCCTAGTCACTTTTTACTTTCCGGATTAGTTATAGTTTCCTATAACAAAACTACCTAATAAACAATCTAAGTGTATAATTTAAAAGTTATCATTTGAAGTCATTATAAATAAAATTTTTTAATTATTATTCTAGACAAGTTGGTAGTTAAAAAGACTCACGCTATCGCGAACAACCTATAGACAACATATATATATATATATATATATATATATATATATATATATATATATATATATATATATATATATATATATATATATACACACACACACACATCACAGTTTTGAAGTGAACCAGTATTCCCAGGTGGTGGGATTTGTCCTAATTCGTGCGACTTTTAAATGTAATATATAAATATGTGACAAAGGGATTTTTATTCTAAATATGTATACTATGGGATGTTTGAATAGGTGGATTCCAAACCACACTAAGTAATTTTTGTTGATCTTCAGTTATCTACATTGTCAAAAACAGAAATTCGTTCCCAATTATTATAACTAGGCTGTGTATTCCTAACCGCACTACGTCCACAAAAACAAAGCTGAAAATCTGTGATGTTTTCCAAACTATACTAACTGTAACAGAAATATCTTCCAAAATACACTAAGTCATTGCACACGCGCAGTAGCCGTACTGTCTGTGACTAAGCGTAGTTTGGAATCCATTGTATGCAGATTCATTTGGAAGTATTCAATTTACCTATAAAATGGTTTGATTTTTCAGGTTATCTACTAAGCGTTTTCCTGTTTTATCCCACCAGAATTACTAAATAAGTACAAACAACTGTGTTTATCCCTCCATTGTTAGTGGCCTATGTGTACTTATTTTCCAATCAACACTACGGCAATACCTTAGTTTCGTTTGAATTACAAACCCTTTATAATTATTTCTTAAACATAAAAAGTTCATTATAAAGTAATTTAAATAAGTTTCACTTCATAACATACAGTAAATATGCAAAGTCGTAACAAGTATACCAACTGGTTTCTTTGTTTTCCTAAAACCTGTTCATTCGGACTTAGTGTACTTTGAAATCCACCTCGTCATTTATTCACAACTATATGTGATAAGTTATTATGAGATAAGCCTCATAGTATCTGCTAGATGTAAGTTTAAGTTTTTTATTTGTGAAACAATGTTCATGGGGAGCTTTCGCAGCACTGTATTACAGAGTTTTGCGTTATCTTAAGTAAATAATAGTAACATTTTTAGTTAATGCAAAGTATGCATAGTGAAGAAACCTTTTGAATAACTTTGCTCTATAATTTACTCTTAAACGATTGTGGTATAATGCTGAGTGTTTACGAATGCAATCCATGATATATGTTGTACAAATTAACGGTCAATTAAAAAAAAAAAAAAAATATGCTGTCTCGAGACAATATTAAATTTTTTTTCAGTAGTAGAAATTTTTGTGCTGAAATGGGACTTTTGCGTATGGAACATGGGAATTTTACTCCTCTATCACTGACAACACTGAAGTGAACAAAAATGGTTCTATTTTGAAGGCACGTCTAGGAGAGGGAGATAGTATTTGAGAGTGAGGGGGGAGATGCTGTGAAGACTCACGCACAAAGCCGACAGCGATCAGATGAGCAAGGGCTGGGTTCTCCTTGGAGGATCTGGACCCTTCAGCCTCCTGTTCCTTCCCCTCCCCCCTCCCCCTACCCTTTCTCAGTTCTCTTGTTGCGCGTGATCCTGGTAGGAGCTGATCCTTTGAGTCCCTCGCTGATTTATCCTGCAGGAGTTCGCCCTCCTCCCTCCACCCTCACCGGCAAATCCTACCACTCTTCTCGCGGGCCGTTGACCTAGACACACCTCCCCCCCCCCACAACCTAGCACTTGCTTCCCCCTCCCTCCCTCCGGCATACAGACGACGCCGGATCAAAGAACGGCGCGAGTTTCTCAAAGGTTTGTTTTGCCCATCCGAACCTCGCTCTGCACCAGTTGCGGATTCAATGGAGAAGGAAGAAGGGTTAGGGCTCAGTTAAGAGAACTTCAGTTCCTCTATTGAAACTTCATTTAACACTGGTAAAATGAGATTATCCTTGAAAGTATCTTAACAAGTGAAGAATTATTACGCTAATTTAAATTGTCTCTTTTTTAAATTAATTTAGACCCTACCAATCATTCCCTTGGACTTCGTTTCCGTGGATTTTAATTTTATAAGAATCTTTTTGTACCCTTTTTTCTGCCCCCTCCCCCCAAAATATAGATATTTGTCAGAAACATTCACGGGCGCACACACATCAACGCACCAAATTTTCATAGCATTCTTATGAATAGTATACGTAAGCATACGTTACAAAGAAAGTAACAGGCATAAATTCCAGATATGATTAGTTACGGGGAAAATTTACATTTTATGTTGTACTTTTCCGAGAAAAAAACTTTGCACATCTTGTACTTCAGCGCCGAGTATACTATATGTCTCGCAGTTTGCTGGGAGCAGTGAAATTATGTAATAATATACATCGTCCACGATAAAGTGAGCACTAAAAATTTAACATTTGAAAAATTTCACTAGCCGTTACTGCATATAATTCATCATTAACTATAGTTCCCTACTGCTTGTAAGGTTGGTAGCGAAAGTTTGCAGCATTGTCCTGTGTATTTTCCTATTTAAATACGACAATACTGAAACAAAATCAATCGAAATCGACATAGTTTTATTTATGTAATTAATAAACATTTTTATCAAACTATATAAGTTCATAGTGACTGCACAATATATCTTACACGCACAAACATTAAGTGACGAGTCCAGAGAGGTTAGACATTTTCCATAGTTAGCCGTTACGCGCGGAAATATACGAATATGCTGAAAGTATAACTTTAGCAGGGCTTCGTTGCGTGCTCACTTTATTCCGAACTATCTATACATGGGAATACAACATACAGTACTGTACAAACGTATGTAAAACAAGGTGACGATAATTTCCTAAACATGCCAAACTAACATTGATACTGAGGAACTGCACGAAGCTGACGGGTCATTCCCAAATATTATTCTACCTTAAAGCTTTACATTATCATTTTTTACTCGACCTTGTATAATCTAACAAGTGTATCTTATAGTATATTAAATACTTTTATTGTATAGGTGATTCACGATAAAATGAGCACTAAAAAAAAAAGCCCTGCTAAAGTTCTATATTCAGCCAATTTGTATCTTTCCGCGCTTAAGGTTGTTCAAGTGGGGAAAAAACATAATTTTATACTTGTATGAAATAGTGTTAGTTTTGTACACATTACTTGAGAGTACACATACTTCTAACGGAAAAAAATTAGCTTATATAGTTTTCCCGTAATGGCACTTCAAAGTCAAAATTTGCGTGTTTTTACTTCATACAAAACTTGAAAACCAGATAACATAATGAAATGAAAAAAATCACATCAAAACCACATGTCCTGGTCTATGGCTTGTAGCATTTAAAACCCGTTACAAAAAATATTTATGTAAAATAAAAAATTTCAAAATTTGAAATTTTTT
>PNEQ01031616.1:0-13043 GCA_003012365.1 Medauroidea extradentata
TCCCTTAATATTTACCACAGAATAGTGTTGGTTTATATACCCCACCTTATTTTCCATAACGAATCCCCTCCCGGACTTTGGCACATGAATTCTGGTCCACCCTGTATATATATATATATATATATATATATATATATATATATATATATATATATATATATATATATATATATATATATATATATATATATATATATATGTGTGTATATGTGTGTGTGTGTGTGTTATTTATCTAAATACATAAACACATTCCAGGTCTTTTGCCCTCCTAAAGTATGAATTTCGAAAAACCCTTTAATCACATTTTAGACTTTTCACTGATATCTCTTGGACGTGAAAAACATAATAGCCCGCTGTATTCAATACATATCAACGATTAATTGAAAAAAACGTTTTACCATTTTGCACCCCTTTTTACCTCCCAGCTGGGGAATTTCCAAAATTCAAGAATTTGCTTTTCAGTTATTTGAGAAAGAATCAATCTCAAACAAAAATCATGTCGATATATAAATATCAATGGGGTTGATATGTATCGGTTGTGAATCGAAAACACATTTTACAATTTTTTTAAGGCCGAATTCGGAAAATATAATTAAACGGTACTGGATATTTACACAACCCACAATCTAAAGCAAAGAGCACGTTGATTTCTCTATTGATTCGATAAATATAGAGAAATAATCGAAAACATACTTCACGTATTTTCACACCCTTAATTATAAATTTTGAAAAGTTTTGGAGTCCTGTCATAGTAAATTAATACGTAACCAATTTAAGTAAAAATGACAACGATAGCCAATTGTGTTTCAACGATATAGACGATTCATAAAAACATACGGCCCCCCTTTTTACAGCTTGGTGGTAGAAAATTAAAAAAAAATAGTTTCAGAACTAGTTTTTTGGGCATTTACATGAGCAACATTTTGAAGTTAAAACAAACTCTCTATCCTGAAGGATTCGATAGGTATCGATACGTAATCGGAAACAAATTTAAGGTCTTTTCAACCTCTTAAATGTTGAATTTCCTAATCCTAAAATTTGCTAATAAGCATTTTTTTGTTTGTCCCATTGAAGTAAATATCACTATGTTAGGCCGTTGGGTTTGAGCTCTATCGACGTTTCTTCCGAAATACACTTAACACCTTTACACCCCCTTAGAGGTTGAATTCCGAAAAAATCCCTTCTTAGTGCTCTCCTACGACCTGAGAGTAATCACACAACAAATTTCACGATTCTAGGTCCAGTGGTTTGGGCTGCAGTTTGATATGTCAGTCATTTAGTCAGTATCGGTTCTCTTTTATACGTAAAATTTCTTTTTACCGAGTGAAATGCTGGCCATTATTTCGCTTATTATGACACACAGAATGGCTAGGGCGGAGTTCTAGGCAGACAACTGGCCTTCAGACACGGTGTTCCGGGTTAGATTCCAATTTTTACATGTGGCAAATATGTTGACCAACGGTGTATTTTCGTGGTCCACGTTGCCTTAAAACTTTACTACCGCGGTCTATATGGTAGTACATATTTGCATAATGCAATATTATTTCTCTTATTAAAAGTAAATACCAAACTTAGGCACTACAAATTATTTGCAGTTTTCAAACAGAAGAAATTCTTTTCCAGGGAGAATTTTACGAAGAATGAACACTGTTATCTTGACAGTCGTTTAACCTGTTAACGTTAAACTTCACGTACTGATTATGGGATTGTATTAATAATTTGTTATGTCTTGCGCTTCAAGCCCTGCCATCTGAAGGTATAGCGGAGATGCAGTTTACATCTAATGTATGGAATACCTTCAAAAGTTTACGTTACTTAAGTTAAAATCTATTCTCTAAAAACAATTTATACTCATATAACTTCTTATGCACTTTTTGCTAAATTGTCACATACACCTAACCTCATATTGAAACAGTAAGAAATGACAACACTAAATTTATCCGTCGAATTTCCACTACGATTGTAGGCAACATCTGGATTGGATGACAATTCGAGACGTTGACGTAATTGGGAAAATGGAAGGCAATGCAGATGACCAAAGATTTACGTTCGTAATATAATCAAAGCCCGAAGAGTTCTAGTCCAGAGTGGTACATGCTTAGATAAGTGTAGATCAGGGGACCGACTAAATATCGCTTTTTATAGATGCAACGCAAAATTTGCACCTGCGTTGCGTCTGGTGGCGCTGAATTGGAAATGCATATCCACGTAATGTCATAGAAGACCCGTTTAACTTGCTCTGCACTTGCGTCGGTGCAAATAGTGAGCGACCCCCATGTCATTATGCTGTCTTAAGCGTCAATAGTACAGGGCATAATACTGTAAAAATAATTATGGGTAAAATACACTGAAGTATAAAATATGGAATAAGTTTTACTCCGTATCAATTTCCATTAGACCACGTACGCAGAAACGCTGCAGTATGGTTATGCATTGTATGCACTCGTTTTACATTTTCACTTTTCATCCACAGTAAAATTACGCAGTTATAGGTCGTTAACGATAAAGTGAGCATTCCATAAAGTTTTATTTCAGCCATTTTGCAACCATCTTTACGATTTTTAATATGAATACTTCTATGCAACTAAAAAAAAACAGTGTACGCGTTTCAACACTCTCAAAAGTTAACATGTATTGGCACAATGTATGTTCTTAATTAATTACAAGTTCTGATGAGTGCTCAGTGTATACTGAACAGCCTATATAATTGAATTCGATGTATTTTTGTTGGCAATAAAATGTTGTGGCGCAGTTGTAACATACTTTACTCACTTGTTGGAGGACTCGGTTCTAGTTTTGGACTGTTAATTCTTATTTCGGTTGACCACAGTTTTGACGAAATAAACCCAACCGAATTTTGGGTAGGTTTCATGTTTCTGAGAGTCTCTAGTTCCTATTTACATGGTCTTGTAAAGGAGACATTGAATCCAGCTTTTACGTAGCAGTCATGAATTTTTAACTATGTATATGCAATATACGTTTCTTTTTCTGCGAAGGCGAGAATCTTTGGAGTACGACTCAGCAGAGGTAGATATTTTTGGCTCCGTTCGGGTGTTGATTACCACTTCGGGGAAACATTTTCTTTCCGCAGGTATCTTTACTTAACTATTGTTCCTCTTTGGTAATACTACTGGCCGAAAGTAACAAGGGTCTCTAGCTGGAAGTAGATATGCAATAAGGAATCAGCCAACTGTTGCCTGTAACTGTGATATTCAAGGTTATTAAAGTCTACTCAGTTTATATATACCTTGTGTAAACAGCTTTCTCTGGGCTGATTTCATCCTACAAATATTATTAATTAATGTCTGTTCTTTTGTAACACATGCTTTGGATCATCTCCTTTTGCTCGGTAGGCGTATTTTAAGAATAATTACATTTGTATTGGTCCCTTTTTGCATAACTACGTCCAATTAGAAAACCGCTCAAGTATCCCTTCATACGCGTGAAAATGCACGACCGTAGACACGTCTACTCAAAAAACACCACGAACGCGTGGAAAGTCTCTTCCTGCTTCAGGCAAAATGTTCTCGGTGAATTCAGAGAAACATATTCCTTTTCCCTCTTCCCCCTACCCTTCGTACTACGTCGCTCAACAAGCTGGTTTAACCACATTTGCTCCTCCTAACCCCCATCTTCCTTCATGCCAGCGCGCTATACACGATCGATAAACCCCCTTTACCTCACCAGGCATAAACACACACAGCCTACTCCGCCAGAATTTACGCTCTACAGCATACATCGAGTCACGAAAGTGTGGATGTTTCGAAAACTGAAAGTGCTTCGGTAACTACAAATAAAGTGTATTAACAGCTTAAACACCCCCTCCCCCTCTTACTTAGTATTGTAAGTCTTCACACACATTTTGAACCGGAAGTGAAAGGAACATGGAAAATGCTTGGTGTAGTGGCTATAGTATTCGCCTACCACCAAGGCTATCCGAATTAAATTCCCGATGGGGTCAGTCCCCGGATTTTCGCACGTGGGAATCGTGGCGGACGATGCTCCTGATCGGCGGGTTTTCTTGGGGATATCACGTTTTCGCCGCCCCGTCATTCCGGCGCTGCTTTATATTTACATCACGTGAACCTCAACCAGCGCTTAAGACCTAGGCGTTAAGTGCTGACCTAAATCTCTTAACTCCTTCCAACACTGCAGTCGTCGCATACTTCTCGTCGATCCACGAGCGCTTCTTACTGACCACTGCCCAATCGCTAAAAGTTCAGCAAGCACTGTGGCTCAGCCGCTGTTACCTCTATTTATATAGGAAAATGTATAATTCAATGTTAATGTCTTCTCGTCTAGAGATACAAAAATATTAGTAATAACATAGGCTAGAAAACGCACTGTTACAGTACTTAAGTACTTATTACCTACAGGTCATGATGCTCGGCCTGGATTATGTTATACCTTGGAATGCTACATCAAACAATGCCCACGGTCAAGTTAAGTACGACATGTCATGCAGTTGCCAATAATTAGATATTATTGTTAGAGATGACGGCTTATCACTGGAAAACTTGACTGTTGGCTGGGTTTCAACATCAGAAGATGACTGGCTTTGTCTTGTACGTGGAGCTGTTGCCATATTTCACTGAGTCAATTAGAATCCTACCATTGTAATATTTGAAACCTGTTATTGGTCTGCAGGCAGCTACGCCGTGTCAGACTTACACTACTAATCACACGTGTAGCAATAAACTACAGCGTTTTCAAAGGTATGTTAGTACTAAACATTTTCGTGATACATCATCCTCTCTACCAAAAATAGAATGAAATTCCACAGAAACACGAGCCACAGCTCTAACGCAATGCAGTGCAGAAATGATGTATTTTGGACTAATGATCGTATAATATTTTAGCTCCTCTCGATGTGACTATTGTTCCCCTAAAATATACACATACACTACCGCAACATCCTTTTGTCTGCGCGAAACTAATCAGACATTTTAAACACTCCCGGTAGAGTGATAACACACGACGGACCCGAAGGTTATATGTGGCAGTACCAATTTTCTGAGATTTCATAGCGACATCGGCCGACAAGCACATTATGACCTTGGCCAACCTGAAGTTACAGGGGTAGACTTGGTTGGGATGATGCGACCTATGCCTGCAAGGCTATGCGCTGTCTCGCAACACTACCTTTGGTTGAGAACAGAGAATATAATTAAGAGTTCATTTATTTTTAATACATCAGCAGTATCAAACTCTGCTTAATGGAAAATTAATTTCAGTTCATTACGAATCAGTTATAGATCTAAAATTATGAGGAAAAAAAACATGAAATCGACCGCGTAGCAAAGTTTTAGTCAAAAATTTTTTAATGTTTATAACTGTGTATATATGTATAATTGTTTCTGACTAGAGAACAAAAATATGAACTGTAATTTAAATATATATGTTCCTGTATATGTTACTATCTTTAGAGGTTACTTTCGAAATGACGCCTCTATGTCATATCTCGGGAACAGTTCTACCAAATCATACGGAACATAATACTTTGATAATCATATCGGCTGATATATTTTTGTTGATACTCCATTTTGGAAGGCTGTGATAAGTGAACAATAAATATTTGCCGTAATCCATAAACTACTGGACCAAATGGAACCAAACGTCAAATTTTTTAAACCGTTTACTATACATTCTTTGCTACGTGTATTTTGCTAAAGATCTGTGATTTTATAAAATAGCATGACCTGAACAAAAATATATCATATAATTTTCAAAAAAAATTTGGCCGATCCGAACCGACTTCTTAAATTGTGCTATTTCGATAAATAAATTAAGGTCCAACAACTACAACGATTTAAAAAAAATGCTGAATTTTTTGGAATTAAATGTTATATTATAAATATTAATTACTTACACTTTTATTTCAGCATGATTTATTAAAGTCGGTTTGCTGATTGAGAAGAAAGCACTAAGTAAAAAACAAAGATTTAACGTCTTTTTTTAGGCAAATACTGAGCCATGTGCAAATAAATGATTATATTTTGTGTTTGGCGAATTAGTTTTAATTTTAGTTGGATACTATTGAATGACGTGCGTAAAATATTCCGTGCAATTATGACAACTTGTAAACTAATTTTAATTTTTGGACAGTTAACCATCTGTGCTTTGCTTTAGTAGGGGCTGCTGTACGCCCGCTGTTTTATATTATAATACTACGCAAAAAAAAAAAAGAGATTAAAAGGTTTTATTATTTGAAACTTTTAACCGATCGCAACAAAATTTATTTTAACCTGTTATTCAATCTACCATTTCAGTCGTGTCTATTTTTGTAAGCTACCTATTTTTAAAAATTGCACGACATGAATATACAAAGCGTTGATTGTGGGAAAAAAAGTTGTATTGTTGTTGTCTCCACCGTTACGCAAAATAGCACACCGATAATTAATGTAATAGGTTATTTCATATTTCTGAACCTGTAGGGCCAACTGAGACCACATTTTACAACCCAACAAGTATTTATCATCAATTTATTTGGGTATTGTCAAGTTATATAAACCTGGCACTTTTGAAGCTAGTATTATATTGTCAAGTGAATACAGAAACTAGTCTCTGTGTTTTAGTAGTTTTGTTATTGTTATTACACTCGCAAATAACTTTTCATTGTTATCTGTAGCAATTCTATTAGCTGGATAAAAAAAACTGCAGCAGTTATTTTGGTCAAGTAGTTTCTGGTAACCTAGTTTTTCCCCTGTCATAATAATGCAGAAAATTGGAGATATATTTTCGTATTAGCTGATACATATGGAATTGGAGTATCTGGATTGGTACACAGTTCTATAATTGAATTCTGTATCGTAGCTCTATTATAATATAAGTAGCACAAAAAACATCAACTTTAAGATTAATCTTCATCTTGCATACACGTGACGATTTTAGGACGACATAAGGCAGCCACATACATGGCAGTCTGGTAGGTAGTTACGTGAGTGTCTTAGCCACGGCATTCGTGTCGTTGAGTTTTGCTGCTGTCAGATGTTTAGTAGATGATATCTAGTAATTGAAAAGTTTGAACTCTACTCGTCGGAACCAAAGTGGATGTATTGAGAAAACCATAAAAGTATTTTGCCTTAAAATCTCGGCAAATTCGAAAACTGCATTACTAGATTTACTTTACACCGTTTAAATATTTTGTGATTAGTCCCAGTAGTAAATAAAATTTCTCTTCTTACTCAAAGAAAGTAGATAAAACGCATTTTTGCAATCGACTTTAAAGTCAAGTAAAAATCAGATTTACGAAATTTTTGCTTATAGTTTTTGTATACCTACCACGGATTGTTATTGGATACCAGCATGTAAGAAGGATTGAAGACTTTTGAATCACACTTTTAGGAATTAAATGGGCTATTAAAATGTAAGAATTGAAACGTGACGCATTTACAAAATAGTTAGTTACGATAAAATTTTTGACGTAAAATGGGAGGAACGCATAAGCGACGAAGTGAAAGAACATATGATCTATTAAATAAATTCCTCACGCGATGTTTTAGCCTAATTGTGCATTGCCAAAGTTAACTTGTTGGCAAGATGTTAGTTATGTTAGTTCACTATTGTTTGGCCATTCAGTTAGCACTTAAATAAATTAGGAATTTATAGCCGCAATAGGATAAATATTCAATTCATCATCGTCTAGATGCTTAATTTACCCTACACGTTAGAAAAAATTTAATGTGAGACTGACTAACTCTCCAAATTTATGTGGTATCAGCCAAGATATATGCTTACTTCAGATAGTGCAAGGGAACGATCATTCTGAGTGTTTTAATACGTTTCTGAATATGTAGTTGGTATTTTTCTCTTACAGACTTCATTAATTTCATGTAGTAAACACCATAAACTCTTAAATTTAATACTAAAACTACATAATCAACTCTCAAAAAAGTATCGATTAAATTTACGTTTGCTTAAACGCATGTTTGCATGTACTTTATGTTTCAATACAAAGGATGGAAGTGCAGCGAATTTGCCACGTAGACGAGTAATCTAGGTAATCGCAACCATTCAGCCAATCACGTAATTGTACTCATCTAATTATAACAGCAATTAACGTTCCGGGAAAATGATTTATTGGAGAGAGATAGATATAGAATATTCATGATGATTAGTTTCCAGCCTTGAGGCTGGTTTGGTTCTCAGGGATAACACCTGAGGCTCGACTAGGAGAGGATGGAACTGTGGTTGCTCGCCATAGCTCTCTGCAGTGTGAGGATAAGAGGACAACACAACGCCTAGTTAAAAATTTAATTGAAACACGTGTTAGTAATATAAAGTAATAAGACTGTTTTGTGCAATTTAACCCGCAGGGACGATGTAGCTACCTTCATGTCCTGCTGTAGGATGCTCTGCTTTAAGCTCCTATCTACCCTTACTTCCATTCCCTCCTCTCTTGTCCGTGACACTCATTTGCTCACATCCCAGCATCACCGGAACTTACTGCAGGAAGAGAGTTTACTGAGACTGAGTAAGTCGCGACCAGATGGAGACTGCTCGTCTCCGTCTCTTTAAATTTTAAACAAAGCTGCTCTCTTGCGCAGCGAACGAGCCGAGCCCGCTGTAAACGGCGGGTTTCTAGCGCATGCTACAGTTTCCATCTCCTCTTTGCTACGTTACGGCAGAAAATTAAGGTTGCTTCAGTGGCTGAATAATAACCTACAGGTAAATAATTCATTACCGCACTGATTCTTTACTCGTTGAGCAGATTTATTATGAATTTTCTTAGCGATTCTGTTATGAGACGTTGTAAACATTGATTTTGGGATAGCAAGTTGGTAGTCAACTATTTTGAGATCACTATTAATTGAAAAAAAAAAAAAAAAAAAAAAAACACCCGCAAGAACGAGAGAAGATAGTTTTACATTTATGTAAGGCAACTACATAGGTCTCAACTTAACATGGCCATATATTTTCACCTATTTTGCAGTTAATAAAACGGAAAATTACGTGCGTATCGCCGAATTGTAGCTGCAACCAAGAAAGTTTATTACCGGTCTTTAAAACTAAGCTTAACTTTGATGAAAATACTTTACATTTATCGTTGGCATCTTCACAACTCGAACGTAGTTGTTTCATTTAGAAAAAGAATTAATAATTCGTTCGAACATTTTTATTCAAGAACGAAAAAAAATCTATGGATTACGTTGCAGATCTGAACACGAGCGTCTTCTTCTATACGTTTTTATGGTAAACACAGTTGAAAATATTTCTGGTACAAAATTATAGGTTTCAAAATATAATTTGCATTAAAGTAAAAAATCAAACACATCGATGTGAACTTGAATTTAAACAGCATATCCGGTTATTCTACCCCTAAATTTCCCATCCCTTTTCCAAATTAGGTAGTTTCAGACGAACCCAAATTCATAAATCAAATAAAACCGTTAAGACGTAGTTACAGAGCTACTGAGACAATGCTATTTCTACAATGAAACAGTTTGAATTGAAATCATATACCCAAATTCATAAATCAATAAAACCGTTAAGATGCAGTCATAGAGCTACCGAGACAAAGCTATTTCTACAATGAAACAGTTTGAATTAATATCATATATTCGTACAAAGATAACGGCAAAAACAAGATGTAAGTACGTTAGCTTGCAGCGAAATATATCGGCTATCTATAAAACCGTTATTTACCCCAGAAATCGATACTGCTAATTTTTCCACAGAAGGCAATAACTATATCAATTCCTTAAATTAAATTTGAGTTAGAACAAACGTTATCCTTTTGGTACTTTAGCCAGTTACATTAAATAAAGGAAATGACTACGAAAAAATTGTAGTTTTTGGAAAGCTAAATAACATTAAGGTAAATACAAGGCACACAAATAAAATATATGCTCGTTATACTGAGTAGTGCTGATACACATAAATATTCAATTTAAGTTTATACACTTTTTGAAAAATATAAACGACGGTTTAGGGAAAATCTACAGTGTTAAACCGTGTGTTTTCACATTCTGAATAATGCAACACATACAATTGAATACGATTTTGTTATGTTTATTAGGTCATTAGGTAAGTTATAGTCGCAGTAATATTGAAGGTATCATGTTTTTAGAATTATGAATAAGAATCGTTAAAACTGTGTAAGTAACCGATGACCAAAAATAAGCTTGTTCAAAATATACAGTTATGTTAATATGGAATAATTTAAACTATAACTATTCTGTACATTATAATTTATAGTTCCAAAATTATTTTTTCGTATTGTTGGAAAGAGTAGTTGTTAAACGATTTATTCAAAAATAACATTAAATCTCGTACAGACCTGTACCTTCCACACATTTATTAGAGGGGAAGTTTTTGTATAGGAACTGAAGTTGTGATTGTGTTGTTAAGTGTCAGTTACCATGTCGTTATTGAAAAGATACGCAATATATTTTTCGGGATTATGTACTATGTTTAGAGAAGGCGGAGCATTGGTAGAATTTTTTCTGCCAAAGTGTTCTTCAAGCCAGCGTAGCGTCATTTGTTTTGTGTGATAGAAGGACGTTTATGTGGCACTGTTCAGCTGTTTACAGACGAGGTACAGAAGTTTAGTAGTAACGCACCAGTATTACCACTGGCCCAGTAAAATAGGGACTCACCAGCAACGATAGAAAATAGCCAGTAACGAGTATATTACGTTAAAGCATAACTAAGGCAGTGGTCACACTAGATACAGAACTACTTCATTTAACCCTTTCAGAGTCAAGAGCCGAAATATCGGTTTTCATTGCCTGGCCGAAAAATGCCAGAGGCCGGTATACCGGCTCTGTATTTGTTAAAAATAATTCACACGTTTTTAAAAATAAATTTGTCTAGAAATAAAATGCTTACAATTGCAATGGATTATGGGAACCTTTAATTGCCGGTATACATTTTTTCCAACTTGATTACTTTGATTCATATAGAGTTATTTAAATTTTTATTAATTATTGTAAATTTCTAAATAATATGATGGCAGTTTTCACATAAAATGTACCTCAAAGAAAGCTGGCGCTAAAAGGGTTAAATAAGTTCAGTTTTTTGGTGCGGTTGGTTACACGAGCTAGGAACGAGTTCAGATCACAGTCTGTTCTCGTTCAAAGTAAAATGGATTCATATGTAATTTCCGAAGAACATATCTTCGATGGTTCTCTCCTTTTGGCTGCTTTGAATATAACGATGTATGTAACAAATATGGCTGATTTTTGGTCCGACACTTTGGACGCGTTAAATTAAATTAACTCTTAGGTGTAAAATAATTATATCAACCTTAAACAATCAGCATCATGTCAGTTATATGCAATATGATAATTAAAAAGTTACGAATGTTGATTGTAAATGTGATAATTAAATATGGTACATTTCAGGTTCCTAGTTTTTTGAAGTTAGAAGTTCATTGAGTTTATACAGTCGTGTAATCTCGCATACATGTTTAAGCTTTGAACACGATCAAGCATGGCTGCCGAATGTATTTAACTGAACAGGTTTGACCTCTGGAATGACCTTGGCCTAAGTGTTCAGTTTCTCCTACGACGAATCACCATCCCCAACTATGTTAGATGCAATATTCAAAATGGTCAATAGATGGGAATTTATGTACCACCTTCGAACAAGACATTAATTCTGTGCCTTAACCAGAACATCATCATCCTGCAGTAGATGCAACACTTAAAAAGTGTTTACAATAAGTGACCTGCTGGAGCTATGTACGTTTACTCATTTACGTAACTAGGTTTTGGCGATCACCAGGTCATGTCTGAACGCCTGCACGCAATTCAAGGTTTCAAGATGGCTGGAATTTAAAATTACCTCTGCATATGTTATCAGTTTACTAATATTTTACTCAATTCGACTTCAGCAATATTATTTGTACATAAAATATTCTTTATTTTTCTTCCTTTAATATTTTTATCAGTACGCATTTAGTTTCACTCGGTAATGGTTATATATATATATATAATGTCTAATTTTTTTTGCGCCACTTGACGGGTTTTGTCTGTTAACAGCATCTAATCCATCAGTCTAGTGTAGTGTAGTACACGAAACCTTGGGGGGAATAAGGACGCTTGGATGAATAAGGGCAACATTTAAAATCAGATTACATTATACGGTTTTAAAACACGATTTTTTAAGGTTAGGAAGTTAATGATTTTACATAGAGTAGATTTTATTAAAATACTATTTTATTTAAGATTAATATATTATTAGCTACGAATATGTTTCTAATTTTGTTCCTTTTCACCTCAGTGATCCTATTTGCCCGATTTTACGGCAACCATTTATCGATTGGGGAGCCCCTCTCGTGACTTATTTAACCCTGGAAAATGTTACTCGGGGTACTATATGAACACCTCAAGCTTGTAATTTCCGCTACACATCCTAACCGCATAACTTATAGCAATAAAATATTTACAACAGTATTATTTCCGTCTTTTAACTAATATAACTCTGAACGTTAAAATAATTGGTTCCGTTTACTTACGCATTCCACATATTGGTCATAGTAGAATGTAAGCGCTATAGGTTAGGCCTGTTCTTTAATATTTCCCACTTTAATTATGTGCATGGAATTATAACTTATTTCGTGTTTCATGAAATAGAACACGAAACTCATGCCAAAATGTGTGGACCGCTATAAATGCAATTGCATTTGTCAACAATAAAAACAATGCTGATCGCATGCTGATGTGGTTTACGCTGTAGTTCATATAATTAAAACGGGGTTAATGAAAATGTTCGGAATCATTTAATTGTGCACGAATACTGACATAAAACTAAAAACTTAAACATTGGACAGTCACAAATAATAAAAATAAATAAACATAATTACAGCAATTTAATTGGTAAATAGTAATTATATTCGCAAGTTTTATTACAACACGCGTTTAAACATGCATGCCTAGGAAATTTCGAATAAAAACAAATCATATTTTATTTCAGGAGAAACGTTATAGGTGCTCAGTAGCTAAGTTAATGCATACTCAGTGAAATAAAAACACTCTCACAAATAAAGAATACTTTACATAATAAATCACACTCTCACTGAAACATATTTCTACCGACAA